>JFZS01000063.1:0-97607 GCA_000709145.1 Balansia obtecta B249
CTTAATATTAGCTTTTACTACTACTAAGTTTTTATTTAAGAATACTTATAAGTAGTATTTTGCTTTTTTTTTTTAAGTTAGTTCCTTTATTTTAATACTAATTAACTATAAAATATAGTTAAAGCTAGTAAAGAAGATTAGCTTTAGGTATTTAATTATTATATTTTAGGTTACTTAAGTATAGTTTATAGTACTACTTTTTTTTCTTTATTAGTATTAAGTAACCTTTTTTTATAATATAGTAAGTTTAAGCTACTACTATACTATTAGCTTAAAGAAAGTATTATATTTTAATAAGATCTTTTTTACTTTATTTTATAAAAAGTAGTATTAGTTAAAGTCTTTTATAAAAAACACTATAGTTTCTTTATAAAGCCTTTACTAGTTTATAAAGTAGTATAGTTTACTTCTATTTATATAAAAAAGAGTAAATAAAGTAGATTTCTATGCTTTTTATAGTAATGCTATACTAGTCTTAGCTTTACTATACTTTTTATGCTTTAGAGCTATATTAGCAGTATATATATATTACTATATAGCCTTTATAAGCTGCTAGCTAGTACTATTTAAGCTTTAAGTTAAAGAAAGGTTTATTAATTCTTGCTAGTTCTTGTATTACTACTACATTTATATTGCTATAGTAGTATAGTACTAACTATACTAGCATTATTTTCTTCTTTATATTCTAGTATATTACTTTAATTATTAAGTTAGTGCTAAAGATAGTAGTACTTTACTATCCCTTAGTAGTACTTATATAAGTACTTATAGTTAGCTAAAGAAGAGGAATTTTATTATTGTTTTTAGTATAGCTAAATCTATTTAAGTAAAAGCTTTATTTTTACTACTAAAAAGCCTTTTAATTCTTTTTTTTAAGAAGGCCTCTTTTAATAGTATAGTACTAGTATATTTTCTCTAGCCCTTTCCTTTATTATTATTAGTAAAGGGTTTATACTCTATAAACTATATTAGCTAGTAGCTATATATTATTCTTGCTTGTTTTTAGTGTTCTTTTATAATAGTATAGTTGCAGGACTAGGCTAGGTACAGTCCTTAGTAGTTTAAGTAGCACTCTTTTACATTTCTTTATTATATTAAGTAAGCCTCTTTCTTTTTATTATACTTGCTAGCGCTATAGCAGCTGTAGTATAAGGTCTTCTTACAGTACTTTACAATATAGCTAAATTAGTAGCAGCTGTAGTATTACTTAAGGTATAAAGCTTTATTATAAAGTTCTACTTTAAATATCTCTACTTAATATACTATCCTATTGCAGCAGAGCTTATTAGCTGCTTTAGTCTTGTTTATTCCTATAATAAAAGGCACTTTTATTATAGTTCTATATAGCTTTTAAGTTATTACTTTTATAATTCTATTTATATTAGCTTCTTAGAAGTACTTAAAGAAGTTCTTTTTATTAGTTTATTAAGTGTATTTTATTAAAAAGCCTTTAACTATAATACTAAATACTTTACATTAAAGCATTACTTTTAGTTTAAAAGTAGTTAAAATTTAGCTTATATTTTCTATAAATAGCTTAACTATAGCTTTAAATATAATTACTATATTGCTGCTTTAGAAGCAGTATACTGCTATTATAGTTCCTTAACTAGTAGTATAGTTAATAGCTTATACTATCTTTAAAGAGGTTTTGTTTTATAAAGCTTCTATAATTAAGTTACCTTTAACTAAGACTTTATAGTACTAGTATAGTAGTACTATTAAAGTAACTATTTATTAGTTCTTAAAGGAAGTATAGTTATACTACACTACTATTTATATACAATTTAAAGGAGACTTTTTGCGCTTTCGCTTGCACTTAGGTAGCGACGCAGGAACGGCCTAAAAACACTAGGAAAAAGACTTAATTAATTCATTACCCTTCCTCTAATCCTGCTCTAATAGTGCATTGCTTCTAGAGCGTAGGCATAAAGGAGGCAGTGCTAATAGTTATAGACAAAGGGGAAAAGGGGCTTGCTTAGAGTATCTATTACCTTTAAGCAGGTAAAGGAGCTTTAATACTACAGACCTAGACTATACTTGTAGCTACTAAGGAGTAGGAATAAATCCTAGATTACCTACAGGAAGTACTTAATTAACTTGCTAGCTTAGTTCTAGCAACAGTTCTAGACAATGTATATAGTATAGTATACAAGGTAGCTGTAGCAGCAGAGAAGCATAGCTGTACTAAGGCTGCTATAACCTTAACTAACATACTTATAACTAGTAACATTAAACAAACTATTAAACAAGTAATAGATAAGGCCTTTTATAGAGGGCCTAAAGGGGGCCTAACTTAGGCAGATATTACAAGAGGACAGCAATACAACTATACCTCCCTTAAGAACCAATAAACAGTTACCTTAGCAGTACTACTGTACTAGTACTGCAAGGTCTTAGTTAAAGGCAACTTAATTATAGAAGCCCTATAAAACAAAACCCCTCTAGAGATAGTACAAGCTATTAACTGCACTACTAGTTAAGGAACTGTAATAGCAGTATACTGCCTCTAAAGCAGTAATATAGTAATTACATTTAAGGCTATAGCTAAGCTATTTACAGAAAATATAAGCTAGATTTTAACTGCCTTTAGACTAAAGGTAACGCTTTAATGTAAAGTATTTAGCATTATAGTTAAAGGCTTCTTAATAAAATACGCCTAGTAGACTAATAAGGAGGACCTCTTTAAGCACCTTTAAGAAGCTAATATAAATAGAATTATAAGAGTAGTAACCTAGAAGCTATATAGAACTACAATAAAGGCGCCCCTTATTATAGAAGTAGACAGGACTAAAGCAGCTAATAGGCTCTACTACAATAGGATAGTATATTAAGCAGAGATATTTAAAGCAAAACCCTATAACAAGGCCTTACACCCTAAGCAGTGCTATAGCTGCTACTAATTTAGCTACATTGCAAAGTACTGCAAGAAGACCCTGCGCTGTAGCTGCTGCAGTGCTAGCAAGTATAATAGAGAGGAAGAGGCCTGCTTAATACAACAGGGAAACGCAAGGGAGCGCTACCTAAACTGCTAAGGACTGCACCTAGCCTAGTCCTGTAACTGCACTATTGCAAAAGAATACTAAGAACAAGCAAGAACAGCATACAGCTACTAGCTAATATAGTTTATAGAGCATAAACCCTCTACTAACAACAATAAAGGAAGGGGCTAGAGGAGACGCACTAGCACTACACTATTAAAAGAGGCCTCCTTAAAAAAGAGAATTAGGAGGCCTTCTAGCAGCAAAAATAAAGCCCTTACCTAGATAGATTTAGCTACGCTAAAAACAATAACAAGATTCCTTTCCTTTAACTAACTGCAAGTACCTGTACAGGCACTGCTAAGGGATAGTAGAGCACTACTATCTTTAGCACTAACTTAATAATTAAAGTTATATACTAGAATACAAGGAAGAAAACAATGCTAGTATAGCTAGTACTGTACTACTACAGTAATATAGATGTAGTAGCAATATAGGAACTAGTAGGAATTAATAAACCCCCCCCTAACTTAAGGCTTAGATAGTACTAGCTAGCAGCCTATAAAGGCTATATAGCAATATATATATACCGCTAGTATAGCCCTAAAGCGTAGAAGGTGCAGCAGGGCTAAGACTAGTGCAGCATTACTATAGGAGGCATAGAAATCTACTCTATCTACTTCTCCCTATATAAGCAAGAGTAGACTACACTGCTCTATAAACTAGCAGAGGCCCTGCAAAAGGACTGTAGCGTTTTTATAGAGGACTTTAACTAACACTACCCTTTATAGGATAAAGCAAGAAGGACTTTACTAGGATGCAACGCCCTCCTTAAGCTAACAGTATAGTAGCAGCTTAGACTTGCTACGCTATAGGGAGAGGTTACCTAGCGCTAATAGGGAAAAAGAAACAGCACTATAGACTACGCCTAAGCAACCTAGGATATAACAATTGAATACCTAGGGCTAATCCCCCTTGCTAGCTCTAACTATATCCTACAGCTAATTAGCATTAAGACAGAGAAACTAGCTTAAAAGAAAAAAATAAAATACTACCTATAAGCATTCCTAGATAAAGACTTAGTAGCAGCAGAAGCTAACATTAGGTTTAATACCTACAGTAGTTCTACAGTAAAACTGCTTTAGTCTTTAAGCAATATAGACTAATATATAATATAGTTTGTAGACTAACTCTAAGCAATTGCTAACATTGCAGCACTTAAGCAGAAACATTGCAGCCTTTATAGGGCCTTGTAGTAGAATAAAGCTATATAAAATGCAACTTAAGAGGTAAACTAAGCCTTAGCTTAATAGAAAAGGAACAAAATAGAGCTTAACTAGCGCTTTGCTACTAAAGCAGTAGAGAAGTAAACCTGTATTATCTACAAAGAACAACAAAGGATATAGAGGTATATACTGCAACAGGCAAACTTAAGCAGAGGCAATCTATAGTTACTAAAAAGATAAGTACAACTAAGGAGTAGGCTTTTGTCTAAAATCTAATAGGTTCTAATCCTCCTCTATAGTATACAAGGCAACAAAGTTAAAGCCTATACCTACTAGGAAAAAGCTGCTACTTTTGCAAAGCACTTCTTCCCTACGTCTAAAGCTACCTTTAGCAATATCCTAGACCCTATATTCTACTACCTTAATAATACACTGTTCCTAGAGAGAGATACCTACTCTAAAGCAGACATTAAAGAAATCCTTTAGAATACAGTAAGTTAGAAGGTACTAGGGGAGGATAGCATACTAGCAAGGCTTATTAAAGCCTGCAGTGCGCTAGCGTAGCAGGCCCTTGCCTACCTGCTAAATGCTACCTGCTGCATTAGCTACTACTTAGCCTTATTCTAGAAAGCTAAGGTAGTAGTTCTTAAGAAACTAAGAAAGAAACTAGAAGAGCTGTATAAAGTAAGGGGATAGAGGCTAATATTACTCCTTAACGTTACTAGAAAAATACTAAAAGCAGCAGTTATATAATAGGTTATATATATAGCTAAAGAGAGAGGCCTCCTTCTAGACCTTTAAATAAGAAATAGAGAAAATAGGTTAATAGAGGTAGCCTTTAGCGTTTTAATAGAGGTAGTAAAGGCAGCGTAGTACTATAGTAGGACTGCATTGCTACTGTAGCTAAACATTTTAGCAGCCTTTAATACAGTTAGCTACACCTACCTAACCTACATCCTAGACTAATTACTAATCCTAAAGTAGATAACAGCCTAAGTCTATAGCTTTACTACTGTATAAACAGCGTAGATACTATTCTCTAAAGAAACAACAGAGGAAATACTAGTAGCAGTAAGGGTCCTGCAAGGGTCCCTAATATCCCTAATCCTCTTCTTGCTGTATATTGCCCTGTTATATAAAAAGCTTAAGCAGGCTAATGCAACTATAACCTTAAGGTTCTTAGATAATACAAACATAATAGTATACAAGAGAACTATATAAGAGACGTAGGACTACTTTAAAGCAGTATAGGTAATCTATAAAAACTAAGTAAAGGAAGTAAGGCTAAAATTTAACCTATAAAAAAGCAAACTAATATACTTTACTTGTATATACAGCTTAAACCTAACACTAGTTAGACTTAGAACTATAATAGTCTATTCTACTTAATTAGTAAGATTCCTTAAAGTTTAAGTTAATAAGAAGCTTTAATAGAAGATATACTAAGAAAAAGTTAAAGTTAAGCTTAAAAGGTAGTACCTAGCCTTTACTGTTCTTGCAGCGTTAATGTAGGGGTATAGCCTTTATAAAGCCTGCTTTATATACATACAAGTAGTATAAAGCACTATTGCTTATAGTACAGGAACGTACTATACCTTAATACTATAGAAAGGGAAGCTAAAAGGCGTTATAAAAGCATTTATTAAAGAGCAGCTTGCCTGCCTAAAGAAAGTCCTTAAGGCCTATAAGGCTACACTATAGGCATACATTAAGTCTAAAGCAGCTGTCCCCTCCCTAGACCTCTATATAAACTATAAAGCTAGGAAATACATAGAATGTATAAAGAGAAACAGAATAGCAGACTACATCTAACAGGCATACGCAGCAGTAGCAGAGCAGCTGTATAGGAGAGAATAGCAATATTAACCTCTATAATTCGTCCCCTTTAAACACCTCTACTGCAGGTATAATATAGGCATATTAGCAAAAGTAGAACTATTATAGGAATAAAAGGACTAGTAGAACTAGGAAAGAACTGCAACAAGACTAGACAAATCCTACAAAGGAATAGTAGCAGTAAACTTAAACCTTAACTTCTAATCTACAAAGAAAACCTATAACTTCTATAAAGGACTAATAAAGTATAAATTAGTAGCTTTTATATAACTTTAAACAAAAAAAATAAAGCTAAACTAATTCCTTTACCTCTATAACGTCCTTAAAGCAACTATACTACTCTGCTAATATAAAGATAGCATTAAAGACATATATTATATTATCCTAAACTGCCTTTAGTACTTTAGACTAAGCATTTACTTTCTATAAGGACCTAGAAGACCTATACTATAGGACTAATGTAACGTTTATATGCTCCTAAACTTACTACAGTATGCTAAAATAATAACCTACTAGCTCCTTAATATAAAGCAGATATAGTAATTCTCCCTTGCTAAGAAGCTTAATACTAACTATAGAGAGAGAGAAGAGGACCTAGAGTAGCCCTACTGTACTAACTAACTAGCTACACTAACCTACCTACAAGAGACCTTAACTACCCTACTAAGTCTACTTTAACTACTATAGACAATACTTAACAAGGAAAGCAGCATAAGTAATTACAAGTACCTAGGAAGGACTGCTATAGACACGTACAAGGAACTATAAGGCAAGGCATTAATTATCTTTATTTCTTAAGACAAGCTAACTAATTAAGCAACCCTTTGCAGGGTCCCTAAAGGGCTACAGCAGTTAAGCTAGGGGGGCAGGGGCAGGGGGGTTAGAGGGCCTAGACAGGCTAGCAAGGCTAGCAGCAGCATAACTAGTCTTGCGCTGCTTTAGCGTATGTAGGGGGCTAGCTGCAGCAGCAGCAAGGGCAGTAGCGGGGGCAGTAAAGGCAGCAGAGGCAGCGGGGCAGGCAGCAGCAGGCGCAGCAGCAGGGCAGGCTTAGGCAGGCAGTGCAGCGGCAGCGATAGCAGCAGCAAGCTTAGCTAGTGCGCTAGCAAGACGTTCAACTAGTGCCTCTAAAGCGCTAGCAATACGCTCGCTAACGTTAACAAGCTTCTAGTACTACTAGTCTAGGGCTAGGGCAGGAGCAGCAAAGAGGCAGGAGGTGCCTACAGCAGGTACTACCTTATTTACTGCCTCCTAGACAGCAATATAGTTAAGTACTTAGACAAACTAGTTAGCACTACCTTTAAGCAGGACTAATAGAGGAACACAGGTATACTGCCTTAGTACCCTCCTAGGCAACCTTTTCCTAGGCAGCTATTAAGGCCTCTATAGGGCTGTAGACAGCAGGCAAGCAGTTAAGCTACTAATACATTAGCACTAGGATACTGCAGCAGGACAGATAAGGACCTACCTTAAAGCATTTATACCCTCTAATAGTATAAAAGAAATAACTCCTTCTAAGGCCTAAGTAGATTAGCTAAGGGCTTAATATAAGAAAGATGCAGTACTACTTACCCTGCTAGTTATAGCATTGTTTTGCTAAGTCCTTAGCCTAGCTAATATAAGGCTAGCAAAGCTAAGGATAAACAGCACTAGGCTTTATGTAGGTTAGCAGAGGGTTTAAGGTAAGAACACTAATACTTACTCCTATAGCTAGAGTTAATAATTACTTTAGCATCTAAAACATAGTTAATAGCAACCTATAGTAGAACCTAATAGGGATATATATAGTAATAGTATAGGAGTATAGTAGGAAATTTTTAGAAATTTAATTTTTAAAATTTATTTTTAGAACTAGAAATAAAGTATTAGTAGTACTACTAGACTATAACTGCTATAGGACCTTAGTAGGAACTAAAGGGACTAAAAAGCAGAACTAGAAAGAGTAGAAATTAACAAAAAACAACAGGAACAAGACAGGACTGCAGCAGGAATAATATAGGAAAAAAGGACTGCTAGAATGTACTAAAGAAGGCCTAAAAAAAAGAAAAAGAAAAAGAAGGAATTAAGGGAGAAAAGACTAGCTTATATAAAAAAGCTCCTGCAGTACCTGCTATAAACCTACTATATAACTGTATATTGCAGGTAAAGTAGAAGTAAAGGAGAATTAAAGACCTACAGCGTACCCCCCCCCCTAGCTACACCCTCTACTGCAGCCTTTACACTACTAACCTACAACCTCTACGCTTCCTTATAGCCTTAGGCAACAACTGTAGCAACTACTAATACCTCCCTTGCTAGTAGTCTATAATAATCCCTTAGTGCCCTTTAAGCGCCCCCTAAAACCCCTCTTACTACTAGTTACCTGTACAAATACGTATATATAGTCTAGCTCTATAGCTAGCAACAAGCTAGCGTAACAGCGCACAACTCCCTATAGCCAGTACTGCGTCAGGACTGTACAGGCCTTGATTAGGAGCAGCTAAGGGTAGTATATAGGTTTTTCTCCCTATAACAGGGTTTCTTATGTAAATAATTACGAAGAGGTACTAGCATAGGATAGGCTAGTGTAATCAATATATATAGTTATACTACTATTCTCTTGCAATATTTACTTATATTAAGCCCTCTTTAAGCTCTCTATAAAAGGCCTTGTTTATTACTTATTTAATAGTTTATTTAATATTACTAGTTATAAGTATATTAGTTAAAGTTATAGTAGCTTTAATATAGCTATACTTCTTTACTACTATAGCTACTTTATATACTATACTATATATATTATTTAAAACTATTATTAAAACTAAGCTAGTAAGTTAATTAAGTACTTTTTATAAGTAATTTAAGATTTATTTTTACTCTTTAGTAGCTATAAGTATAGTTTAAGTTTATAGTATTAAGGCTTTTTTACTTACTTAAAAGTAATAAATACTTTAAATAAGCCTCTTTTTTTCTTTATTTATAACTATTAATACTACTTCTTTTATGCCTATACTCTAGAAGCAATATACTATTAAAGCAAGATTAAAGAAAGAGTAATAAATTAATTAAGTCTTTTTCCTAGTGTTTTTAGGCCGTTCTTGCGTCGCTACTTAAGTGCAAGCGAAAGCGCAAAAAGTCTATAAGGAAAAGATATAGGTACTAAAAAGAATTAGTAAAAATAAAAATAAAAAAGTACATACATGGTTACTAATACGTCAGCGCTGTCAACCTGTCGTTCCGATGTCGCTGGCAGCCACTTAATTAGTCGATGCTGTCCTACCCCCGCCGCCGAACCTCGCTTTCGAAAGATGCCAACGATGGATAACAGAAGCAAGTCAACTTTCTTACTGCTTTGTTCCTCTTTTGTCTTTTGCTCTTCTTTTTCTTTTCTCTTTTTTGCTTTTGGGGGAAAGGTGTGCACGGTGTAGTGGGTCCCGGGTAATTCCGAAACAAGCAACAACATGCGTGTCGGGGGTCTGTATGAAGATTTACACCATAATTTACTGCGAAAAATTGCAGCGATCGTTTATTGATAAATTCTTTAATTAGTTGTGAAAGTAATTAGCGTAGCCAATGCATTGTGGCATCGCCTGTCAGCGTCAATAGAGAGCTGTTCATATTTTGACTGACAGACACACGATAGGCACTAGTACTTCTGCTACTAGGCCGATACGAATAGTCCTGGAAAAGGAATAAATATATATATATATATATATATATATAATGACGCTATCGGCAGATGCCTATCTATGCATTGCATGTTGCTTTGCCGCGCTAGCTTCTAGCTACATAAACATGTACTGTTGGGTTGCGATCAGGGTTACCTGCCCAACCGAGGTACACCACCCCAGTGTGGCATCCAGCCTGAGGCGGCTTGTACTTGTACTGGATCCTCTGTGCTGCAGCCAATCACCGATGCCGCATCAGGCATCGGGCAGCTGGCGTCTGGCGCCTGGCGCCTGAGTGACAGCTGGATCTGGGCATTGACCGCCGCCATTTGGTCATTGACTGCATCATCCTGCCGTCAACGACTTCATCGCCAGAGCACACCGAGCACAACGAGCACCTTAATTCATCACTCCTCCTCCGCTGCCCGCCCGCCCTCTGGCGATTGCCTGCAACTTGCGACGGGGGGGGGGCTGCATCTGCTCCGCACAGAGCCCGACGCAAAAACTCACAACACACCGCCGCCTTGTTCATCTTAAAGAGGCCCTCTGCTTCCTGCTTCTCGACAGCCCAGGAAACGCGGCCCCGGTCCCGGTCACCATGCCCCCCGATTCGAAATCTACATCACCATGGCGAACTATACGTCCTTCAACAACCAGCGCTTGATCTCGTCGGCATCGTCATGCTCGTCCCTGCACGACATGATCTCAAGACATCGCAAACTGCGTCTGCTCGTCGCCGCCACGGGGCCGCGCGATACCTCGTGGGCCCAGGCCTTGGTCATCCGATTGTCCAAGAATCCCAACATCGAAATGCGGGCCATTGTCGACGATGTCGTTCCACGGCTCACCCAGACCATCATCGTCATGGGGAACCGGAGTCTGGCCCTGGGCCAAGGAGAACGAGCCGACGACGTCGAATTCTTTCGGCAGCAGGCATTTGAGCTGGTGGAATGGGCAGATCTGTTGATATGCGTCCCGCTCGATGCGGATGGCATCGCCAAGATGTTGGCCGGCGTAGCAGATACATTTCTTGGCGAGGTTTTGCGCGGATGGAACATGCAAAAGACCATCGTCTTGGTGCCCGGCATGAGTACACACATGTGGTCGCACCCCTTGACGAAACGTCACCTCAGCAACATACACAGGCAATGGAACTGGATTCGCACCATGACGCCGATACTTTGGCATTACGAAGGTCAGCTCAACCCTAAGCGGGTTCCCAACTGGAATGGGTTCAACGAAGTATTGAGCATCATCAAAAACCAAGCCGATCTGCTCAGTCTAGGTCGAGATGTCGAGATGGCTACGGGCACGGTAGCAGTGCCAGAATCCAATGGCAAAATCAGGTCCAAACTGCCACCTGAGATATGGACAATCGTCCTGGACCATGCTGGCGATTGGGAATTGGCCAAAGCACTGGGCATGTACACAAACCTCCCCATGCCGCCCGCATGGACTCTCGAGCCCAAGGACCCGACGGACGCTCGAAAGGTCTATGAACACGAGCTCGAATGGACGGTGCTCACATGCAACTGCGCTGCCATTTGCAAGAAGCTGTCTCAGTCTCCTCCCAACTTCCGCGATGTGCCTGCCCTGGTGGTCAAGCTCATCATACGATTCGCTCTGATAGACGTGCTTGCCTACATGGAGGCCAACCGGCCCGATCTATTCAAAGCCTTTGATGGTACGACTTTGCCGACAAACGCATCAGCATATTACCCGCGAACGGACGTGCTTGATTTTTGGAAGCAGAGCAAATGGTTCCGCGAAGAGCACATGTACGATGCCGAGGCCGTGGATGGCGCTTCCAAGAACGGCCACGTCCGCATCCTTGACTGGTGGTGGCGACGATCCGGCCTGCCTCTCCGCTACACCGAAGCCGCGCTCGAGCAGGCCAGCGGCCGGGGGCACCTTCTTGTCCTCGAATGGTGGCGTGACGCTGCTGCTCAGGATGAAGAAATTGTCCTCCGTCCCGGCCGGGCCTTGCTCTGGGCCAGCCAACACGGTCAAGCAGACGTGCTCAGCTGGTGGGATGCTTCGGGCATACCCGTTGCGCATGGCGATGCCGTGGCCAAGGTCGCCTCACGGTGGGGGCAAGTCGAGGTGCTGGAGACTTGGCGCCGTCTCAAGGGTGACGACAAGCTCGTCTTTGACCCCGAAGTGCTGCTCAGCTCCACCATCCACCAACACGTTCATGTGTTGGAGTGGTGGCGCAGGTTTGCCCATGGCGAGCTGGAAGGCATGGAGGGCAGGAAACAGCTCGTCGAGTTCCGCACGTGTAACATCGAGGAGGCGCTGGAGGATAGCATTGGGGACCAGGATCAGAATCGGGCGCGCAAGTGGTGGGCGCAGTATGGGCTGGATTTGCGAATGCAGAATGAGGAGTGGCTTGAAACTAGGTACCTCTGAGCAGCAGCTTGGGGAGGAAAAGACGACGGGGTGATGGGGTTTCCCTGATGCAGTCGCAGATTGTCATTGGCGTTTCTGCTTGTTTGGACAAAAGTACTGGGAGAGGGTTGAGCACGGCGCAAAAAGGGAAAATGTCATGCGTGGTATTCATCATATAAGATGGGGGGAATTGATTAATGGGGATGACATGGATGCTGTACGGGGAAGGCTAACACCTGGACTATGCTAATAGAAAACAAAACGAACAGTCCGGCAAGGCGAGCATTTCACTATTACACCAGTCATCACATGCCAGAACAGAGGTGATAGTCGTGGCCCTCAACTTTACGCAGGGCTTCCGTCCAAAGTCACTGCAAGTCCCGCCAAAGCGCTGGTGTCAGCCCCTGCACGGAAGTCATATAGAATAAATAGTTCAGCTCCTGCAGAAGTCACAAGTTTGTCCAGCGCCACCTGGGAGAAGTTTGCCATCGAGGCCGTACGGCTGGAGGAGAGCAGCGTGTTTGACTTCCCGCCCAGGGGGGGGGAGAAGAGACACGCATTAGAGCGCAATGAAAGTCAACAATGCCACGCCCGTGAATCCCGCGTCGACAAGATTCAACAGGAGCCATGACAAGCGCATGAATTTCAAAACCGAGTCAGCGGCTCGTCCACCGTCATTTAAGCGTGGGGAACGAACGGAACGAACGGTGGTCGTGGGCCAGATTGGAAAACCCCGGGGCCTCGCATTCATCAGGTTACCGACGAACAAAGGCTATTTAGAGCAACAACAACATGTACGGAGTATAGGAAAACTAGAAATTACCTAGCGAGTTGGCCCCCCCCCCTTTAAATGCCCGCCGCCCCGGCTTAGTCTGGCAAACCTGTTCAGCCCTAATTTCCCAGCCCCTGGCCTGAACAGCGGGGAAATCAGCTGCCAATTTTTAATTTTTTTTGGTTACTTGTTTTTTTATTTTTATTTATTTATTATTTAATATTTTTTAAACCGCGTAGTAGCAACTAGCACCGCCACTGAGACAAAAAAGCGGGCGTGCCGGCGAATTTTGTATTTCGTCCAACGAGCCGGGTGATGCATCCAATCTTACCTTCAAATAACCTGTGGTATATATGCCATGGGACACAAGATCATCGCGGATAAAACAATCAACGTAGCCCTTTTTCACGGGCCTTGTCTCATGTAAGCCAGGGCTGACGGGAAGTTGCATTTTTGCATCAAGGGGCTAGAATAGAAAGTCTATTCCGGAGCTAGTTCCCTCAACGACAAACCAGGTGCGCTAAGCAAACAGCTTGTCGTTGCGGCGGGAGCATCGAACTCGACGTTGCAGATATTCTGCAAAAACGCCGAGGACACAAGAGATGCGATGCGGCGCCGGTGGGAGTGGTAGTTCGGCGTTGAGTCATGAATACGGTATAATACTACTTACTGCATGCTATATCGCCAGTTCGTCCAGAAGAGGACCGAATCGAGCCTCTCCGCCGGGATTGACCCCCTGTCGTCAACTCTAAGACCTTGCTTCTTTCCCAGGCGTGTTCATTCTGTTTTTTTTTTTTTTAGAGCCGAAAAGCCGGTTTGACGTGGCCGAGTCAAGCTAGTGACCGGCACCCACTGTCCATCTTTTCAACCCCGGTTTCTTGTCGAGGCCCATGACCAGCGTTCCGGGGCCGCAACTCGCAAAGTGACCCCAGACAAGCAAGAAGCCTGCCGAGAAAAAAAAAAAAAGGGCCTGGTCGGTCGGTCGATTCCCAGACCTAACAAGGTTGCAATCCTGTTCCTGAATCCGTGTGTATGCGTTCCCTCCCCTCCCCCCCCCGGCAAACTTGCTGTTTCCTATTTCCTGTGCACGACGAAACTCCTTGTTGGAAACAAGAGAAGATTTGCGAACCAGACAAGTCGAACTCAAAACCGTTGTTGGTTTTCGTTGCCCCGACCGTTCGAGGCGCCACTTTAATTCGTTTAACCCCATGATCGCTTGTTAGGCAGCCATTTTTTTTTCTCATTGTCCCTTTCTTTTCTTTGTTTATCTCTTCTTTTTTTTTTTTCTCTAGTCAGCTAGCCAGGGCGTAACAAAAAAAAACTTTTTTTTGTTGTTGTTGTTCCCTTGGGCTTTCTTCACAAAAAAGCAATGCCTCGATTTTCATTTTCCATCGCCGGCCGCAAGAAACAGCCCGTTGAGCCACCGGCTTATCTACCGGCCTCGAGCAAGGCGCGCAAGATTCTCGGCTCGACACCGCTGGACTTTGATCTCTCCGCCGGCTGGGACGACGTGGTGCTGTCTTCGATCACGGGCGACGGCAGGTCTGCCACCGCGGCCGGCGGCCAGAAAGCCGAGTCGCCCGACTGGCGGCATGAGGGTGAGCACGAGCAGCCGGTTGTCGTCGATGCCGGTGAAGACGACGCGCCGGGGGAGGAGGTGCCGGACATGAATCCGCACCCTTTGCGTCTCAACGCCGTCAACTTCCCGAGCCCGGCTGAGAGGACGAAGAGAGAGGCGGCGGCGGCGGCGAATAAACCGCTGAGGAAGAGCCACTCGTCTGCAACGATTCGGTCATGGTATGACAGGACCAGGCTGCCCCTGTCGCTATCTCAGCAGACCTCTTCTTCGGAGCGGCACCCCCCGCCGCTAGCGCTCTTCCCCTTGGACGAAGGCACGGCCAGGACAGACACGACCAGCACCAGCACCAGCACCAGCATGAGCAACAGCAACAGCAACAGCACCTCGAAGAAGAAGCCTGCCGCGCTGGATCTCTCTCACATCGGGCAAGAGGACGGGGCCAAGCCCATGGCGACAGACGACGGCCAGCATACGACGCTGGGTCGCATGCTGCGATCCCCTTCCGCCCTGTTCTTCTCATCCATGTCGGCCGGCTTCCGCGAGTCCCGGAGGCTGAGGAGGAGAAACACCAAAGAGAACCTGCAGTCACCGGCCGCAACCGGGGGGCCGGCACCGTCCTCCTCGGCGGCCAGAAGCGGGAGTCATCAGCATGGGCCCGGCCTCCATCAGCCTCCGAGACGGGTTCTGAGACAGAGCTCGACGCCCAATCTGTCCATGGGCGGCGGCGGACGGCTGACGCTGGAGAAGGTGGCCGAGGGCGCGTGCGAGGACGGGGAATACGGCATGGCGCAGCCTCGGCGCCGTGGCCAAGCGGCGGCCGACGTGCCCGAGACGCCCAAGACTGCCGTCCTGACCAAATCCGACTGCCAGTTGTCGCCCGGCGGCGCGGCATCCAGCATCTCGAGCCGACATACCAAGACGTCCAGGGGCACGGAGCGGTCCCTCGGCGGCAGAGACCTGCTCCGGACCAGCGTGCTGGTCATGTCGTCGGATTCCGAAGACGACGGGCCCGACGCGACGGAGCACCAGGGCACGGCCGCCGGCCCAGCTCCGGCAGGGGCATCGTCGTCGTGGAAGGGACAGGGGAATGCAGAACGGGGGGGCTGCTCCCTGCCCACCACGGACGAGTCTCGAACAGGCACCGGCCGCGCCGTGGCCTCGTCCAAGAGCTCCATCGTGTCGAGCGGCTCCAGCGCCTCGGCCGCGACGACGTGGGAAGACGGGTCGGGATACGGCGTCCAGATGGCGCGCGCCATCACGATGCTGCCGGCGCGGCAACCCTCCGACGTCGAGATCGGACCGCGGAGCCCGGTGTCTCCCCCAGGCACGGCCGGCCGCATCATTCCCAAGCCCAGCAGCGCCGCCATCCCGACCAACCTGCATCGCGCTCCGTCCAGGACACAGCTGACGCCCCCCCTCAGCCCGCCGTACGTGCTCTCGGCGCACCCCGTCGTCGTCGACGAGGACGACGGCGACGACGACGAGGACGACGGACCGGGCCGGCTGATGGCCGTCACGCACCAAGAGGCCATGCTCCTCTCCGCCCTCCGCCACAAGAAGGCCGGGCGACAAGCAGCCGGCAACAAGGTCGTCGAGGACGAGCAGCGGTGGCGGCGGACAGCAGCCGAGGAGAAACCCCGCCGCGACCGCGACCAAAAAAACCCAAAGGGCTCCTCCTCGCTGCCCGCGCCTTCCCGTTCGGGCGATGCTCGGGCGCTCCTGCTTCATCCCATCCACACCGCGGGCTTCACCCCAGCCGCCGCCGCCGTCATGCCGTCCAAGCCCGCTGGCCCCCCGCCGACCATGTCGCTGCCGGACCTGCCCAAGCGGAGGAAATCGACGACCAGACGCGCATCGAACCGCGAACCACCCGCCGCCGCCGCCGCCGCCGCCGCCGCGCCCCGACAACAGGATGTCGATGCCCTGCTCCTCGACGACGCCGACCCCAGCCCGGACCTGAACGACATTCGGGACTGGGAGTCGGCCACGTCGGCCCGCAACTCGCACGGTGCCCTGCGCAACGTCCCCTGGCAAGACAACGGCCAGACCCCAAGCGGCGGCTCGTCGTTGAC
Source organism: Balansia obtecta B249 (assembly GCA_000709145.1). Classification (NCBI taxonomy): domain Eukaryota; kingdom Fungi; phylum Ascomycota; class Sordariomycetes; order Hypocreales; family Clavicipitaceae; genus Balansia; species Balansia obtecta. The sequence continues at coordinate 16,499 of JFZS01000063.1, forward strand.
CAGTCCCCAGTCCGCCGCCATCGACTCGCCTGCGTTCCTGCACCCCTTCAGCTTCTCCAGACCCGACGTCAAGAAGCAGGCTCTCGGCCCCGACGTCCCCCGGCCAGACAGTCCCATCTCCCCGGGGACAATACCCTCTCTGCCGACCAAGCAGGCGACGACCACGACGGCCCGAACCCATATGGCCCGCTTGAGTGCTGTCGGGCCAGGCCTCCTGGATAATGTCGGCGAGCTTGGGCGGTGGGCTGATCACGATGGAATCAAGTCATGAACGTTGAAATGAAAGCACGTGTATCTTTTCCCTTGTAACATTTCTCTACATTCTTTGCCCGCCTCCTTTTCCTTTCCGTCTTCTTGTTGCTTGGTAGGATAGCAACGGAAGAGCCATGGTCTTGCAACAGTTATTAATTACGCTGTTTTAATCTGCGCATTAATATTTGGGGTTTTTCTTCTTCTTCTTCTTCTTTTTTATTTTTTATTTTTATTTATTTTTTTGGGTTTAAATACCCCCCTCCCCCTCTGTCCATGCACATGCAACTGTACTATGCTTCCCTGTTACTCCTTTTCCTTTATTCTTTACCCTGTATATCCATCATCCATAGAGTGGGTCATGATCAAGTTTGGAATGGACAGGGTCCTGTTATCCTTGCTTTGACTTGGAAGTTCTCAAGTGCTGAGATAGCTCTACGCAATTTAGAAGTAGGATAGCACCGTATCACGGAAGCCAGAAAGCGCGCACTTCGCCGCGAAATAATTACATGAAATTCTGTTTTATTTTTCTCTCCCTCTTATCTACTATCGCGGCGATATTAGACATGATTGGGCAAAAAAGAATATGTCAACTCAAATCGGCTGTCTTCAATAACCATGGTTTCATTTTCCGTAATTTCGAAATCTTGAAACAAGTGCCGTCTTCGCCAGCGATCCCTCTTAACTTGTACGATATAGTAGTGAGTCTCGTTCCTAACTTTGTCTTGTGCGCGTTCATGAATAGGTCGTTCCTTCAGGAGGTTGCGGGATCTTCTTGTTCATCGGGGCGGCCATGTACCTATCACCATGTCAGCCCTGATGCATGTCCCGACACTGCAAGTGCTCTGGACAGGCCGTGTGTGACTAGATCACCACAAGAAAAAAAGAGAAAAATGCACCGAGGCAATTGCCGAGGGAAGACGCTACCTTCTCAACTCAATAAGGACCGTCTCCATGGTATTCTCTCGCTTCCACTGCGCAAGACAGGGCAGCTGCTTGGGATCGACCATGCCGTTGCGGGAATCGACACACGGCAGGTTCACCTGGCTGACGAACTGGATGGTAGGAGGCTCATCGGGGTAATTTTCGCCGCAGTGCATCTTGACGCTGTAGATGCGGTTCTCGTGGACAGACTGTGGTTTTTTATTATTATTTCATTTTAGTTTAGAAAGAGAAGAAGATTTGAAGAATTTTGTGTGGGTTTCTCAGCATAAAGATAGGTGAAGAAAAAATAGGTAGTTTCTTTCTTAACAGCAAAGGCTTTTAGTCTTTTTTTTTTTTTTCATCCTCCGCTTGTAGGCAATGTGATGTGGCCGGATCTTTGCCCCTCCATCGATCGTGCCGTGCCCCTCATTGCTTTCGGCCGCAGGTCGCGTCGCAATAACCTCTGGCAAACCAAGATGGAAAGTCTTTCGACGAAAGCAACTTACGTGCGGTGGTCCGAGGATGGTGCCGTTCCAGTTACTCATCAGGAGGTCCTCGCCATCTTCCAGACCATAGCTGCATGCTTCGGCGCCGAGGCCCTTCTCGCCCTTCTCGAGCTCCTCCAGCAAGCGAAAGTTCCGCGGAACTTTGGCCGTCATGGTGTTGTGTGGGAAGGCGGAGGGACGTCCGTATTTCTTCGAAGGGTGTCTGGCGACCCGTTTTTTTTTTTTTTTTTTCCTTCCTTGACTCGTTGGCGTGGCAGCTGATGCCGCGCGCGGGGGTGGTAGAGAAAGATTGGCAGAGGAGCTTTGAGGGAGACGGAAAGTGGGTGGTTCGGAATGGTTTATGATACCTTTGCCAGGAGCGCGGCTGGAGGGGGGGAGGGGTGGGGGAGCAGGGGAGCACTGCAATGTCTTCCGGCCGCGGCGTGGGGCTGCACAGCCGTGATTTGTGTCCCCATGAGAATAACGTGGGAAAAAGTTGTGCTCTAGAACATATGCATTTATATGCATTATGCATGCATTATGCATTCGCTCACCCGCAGTTCATGTTTTGTCTGCCAACCTAGAGTAACGGTGTGATCCACCACTAGGCGATTCAATGATTTTTTTTTTTTTAATTGTCTCGGAAGCTGTAAAGACAATTACCAGAAGGAATCTCCTCAAGAACAATGACGGGCGCCCAGGATCTCTCCAGCTCACGATTTAGAGCTTTGGGGATAATGCATGGTTATGAAAACAGTCGGCCAAGTTTTGTATGTCTCGATGACATAACAACCTCCAACTCAATGGGTACCTAGGTACGTACCTCTACCTAGGCAGGCACTTCTTGCCGCACTTGCACGCTGCTGCTGGCGGCTAAATCTCGGCTCGTGCCTGCCCCGGTCTCCAAGCTCAAACGAACCTTTTCAACGGCGAGTGAATTTCCGACCCGCTGTGTCGTCCTAGAAAGCTAGTGACCTTCGTCCATCGCCATATCTGCTCTGCGTCTCTGCGTCTCGACGTCCGCATCAAGCCCAGCATGGTGGCCTCGTCTCTGACGAGAGCTGCCCCAAGGGCACCATTGCTCTCACAGCACGCCCGCCTCTTCACCTCGTCTCGTCGCGCCCTCCTCCCAACCACCTTCGCCGCGCCGCTGCCCTCGTACTTCCAGAAACCTCGGCTGCCAGCCAACACCATTGTACGCTTCGTGCCGCAGCAGACAGCATGGATTGTCGAGCGCATGGGTCGATACAATCGCATCCTGGAGCCTGGTCTAGCCATCATGATTCCCTTCCTCGACCGGATCGCATATGTCAAGAGTCTCAAGGAGGTGGCCATCGAGATACCCAGCCAGAGCGCCATCACGGCAGACAATGTCACGCTCGAGCTGGATGGTGTTCTCTACACCCGCGTCTTCGACGCCTACAAAGCAAGGTGAGTTTCTTCTTACGCCGTCATGTCCCTTTCTTGTGCAAAATGCGAGTTGATTGCCAACGCTTCGTTCAACCAAAACAGCTATGGCGTCGAGGATGCGGAATACGCCATCTCCCAACTTGCCCAGACAACTATGCGTTCCGAAATCGGCCAATTAACCCTCGACCACGTCCTCAAGGAGCGCGCAGCTCTCAACACCAACATCACCGCCGCGATTAATGATGCCGCCGAGGCATGGGGCGTCACGTGCTTGAGATACGAGATCCGCGATATTCATGCTCCGGCTGCAGTTGTGGAGGCCATGCACCGGCAAGTCACTGCGGAGCGGTCCAAACGAGCTGAGATTCTCGACTCCGAAGGTCAGCGCCAGAGCGCAATCAACATTGCCGAAGGAAAGAAGCAGAGCGTCATTCTCGCTTCCGAAGCCATGCGTGCCGAGCGCATCAATGAGGCAGACGGTGAGGCAGAGGCCATTCGTCTCAAGGCCCGTGCGACCGCTGAGGGCATCGACGCTGTGTCAAGGGCCATCCTTGAGGGCAGAGAAGGCGCCAAAGGGGCCATGAGCTTGACTGTGGCAGAGAAGTACGTCGAGGCATTCGGCAACCTGGCGAAAGAGGGCACCTCCGTCGTGGTCCCCGGCAACCTCGGTGACATTGGCGGCATGATCGCCACGGGGCTGAGCGTCTACGGCAAAGTAGGCGAGGCCCAGGCCCAGAGCATGGCAGGCAAGATCGTCGACGTCTCTGCCTCAACAGAAGGCGGCGAAAAGTCCAAGAAAAAGCAGCTCGAGCAATCGAAACCAGAAGACGAAGCGGCAGCCAGGACCAGCGAGATGAAGGAGACTGTTCTTGACGGCTTCAACCAGACTGCCGGCAAGAGGTGATGATGCAGCATCAACCCTTGCCACGATTCGAATATCTCAATATCTCATCTCAGCGCCGCATAGCACTTACACCTAACTCACTCATAATATCACCACCTCACCAGCGACCACGAAGGAAATGTATTGTAATCAGAGCTACCCAGATCTTGTGATATCCGAGCTCAACATTGCATGGTAGGAAGGAAAAAGCAGACAGAAAGAAAAAATTATAAGTCTTTTTTGTTTGTATCGGTACTTGGGGTGAGCGAAACCGGGTTCGTCCCGCGCCTCTGCAACCGGAATATCAAGTGTACTCTAGCAGAAAGTCAAAACATGGGACAGTCGGCGTTGAGAATGGTCTTTCCGCCCATTTTAAATGACTTTCGATTTGCTATGCTGGCTGCCTGGCGCGTGGATGCTCACAGCGTTGACACCCATCTCGACTTTTAATGGCTGGCTCCCTTGAGCACTGAGCACCTCGGTGAAATTTCATGTTGCGTTATTTGTGTCTGGTAGTGAGAGTCGCAACTCGGGCTTGCTTGTCGTGAAGAAGATGAGACTTGTAGTCTGGCTTTGCTGTGCTTTCCGCTTGTGATGGAAATGCGCCATGTACAGTTGCGATGATTGACCAGTTGGAACGATAACACAACATAGGTATCGACGGAGTAATTGTCTGTCGTGGTCAGATCCCTGCTGCCAAGATCCGAAGCGATACGATATCGGCATTGCAAAACTAGCTACTGACATTATTTGACATCACGACATTTGATGCGTGACTTCGATCGTCGTCCCGATGATCTCTTCACATGCAAGATGAACTCTGATCGTCTCTTTGCTTCTCGTCTGCACGCCAATCACCAGCTCCTTGCCGCCATCGAGCGTCTTTACACTTCCCCGCCAGAACCATAGCAATCTACCATCATCGCCAATGACGACCAACGTGATCCAGGGGTTGTTCTTCTTCCAGAACGGCAGCTCGTCGTTGTCGTAGCCCATGGCGACGCGACAGACTTGGGAAGACTGCAAAGCAGAACTCTGTTTTTTTGAAAGGTATCTCACTTGGTCAATGACTTCGAGGTGGCACGAGAGGCGGGGAAACCCAGCAAGCTGACGAAGGAGCTGGTGCCCAAAAGGAGGGTTTCGGCTGAGCAATCTCTCAATGTGGCAGAAATCCAACTGTTGAAGCTGTCGGATGCTCTCCACGCCGGCCCGGAGCAACTTGTCCAGTTTTGCAACGCCCACGCCGTCAATCAAAAGCAGCTCCTTACCGTCCCCTTCCCATGCTCTGGACCGAATACTTCGCAACACATCCAGTGCTGTGATCAAGCCATCGGCATCTCTTCTGGCGCCGAATATATCGGTGATGCATCGCAGCACCCGATCCAAGAGGACTAGAATCCTGCCGAGATCCTGGTAGAGCTCTTTCCTTGTGCTTGCTGATATCTTGTTGGGCCACCCGGTTCTCAGAAGTTCCACTTGCACCAGTAGAAATACTTTATGCCAAGGTTGCGCAATGGTTTCTTTAACAGGGTACGGTATTGCGGTGTGGTCATTGACTTCGCGAAAGAAGCCCTTCTCGGCCTGCTTCAGTGGGAAAGACCGGAGCTCACTCGCAAGGCAAGCCTTGTGGAGGACCTGTTTTCGATCGGGGGCCTTGGGTAGGCTCGAGAGAATCTTGAGAGTGGCTGACGAGAGTTTGTACCGCACTTGTATGTCGTGAAGCTCGTCCGTCAAGGTGCTCTTGCCATGAGATGAAGGAGGGGTGGCTGGGAAGTCCATCCTGATTCCAGGTCGTCAGAGACTTCGGCATCGGAATGAGGAAGAGAACGCCAGGTACCTAAGTTTGGCACCGCAAGAAAGAGAGCATCCTTTAGAGATGGTGGCTCTTGTACGTTTGGAGAAGTTCTCTTGCCGTGAGGTGGGAAGGCAGGTCTCTGGGTGAGCTGCAGGAAATAACGGGAAGGAACAGCTGGAAAGGCAGGAGTGACCCGTAAAACTGGCAGGAACCAGCAGTCGAAAGGAAACTGAGCTCGGATTTTGTCGTGGCGCTGGATGTTAAATCAGGATAATTCCCTTTCGCTTTAGACGTCCTACGTGCCAGGTGTAGTAATTCTTCTCTGAACCCTGGTATACTGCTGTATTGTAGATGCAAAGTTGATGCTATGGCAGGTAATACTCATACAAGCACGCCAGACAATCAACAAGCGAGACGTCTAATTTGAACACCGCAGATGGAAACGGCATATGACGGCAGGTTTCGCCAGTGGCGTAGCTCCTAGCTCTCGTCTACACCATGTCGCGAACGGAAGCCCAACGTCGTCAATCTTGAGGTGGGTGTCGTTGCAATGATACCCTGTGTTTATCGGTACTTGCATGATGAGACGCTTGCTGATTGCTACAAGTTCAAAATCTGGTGACTCGGCTGGACGGGAGCAATCAATCGATGGCCAACGAAACGTAAGGTCTGCTCGAGGAGAGGTGGCTGACCTTTTGACCAATATTGCTTGCTGCTGAACTCTGCTGGTTGGACAGACTTCCAGTGTCGCAGTTGACATGACGCAAACATTGACCACATCAGCCAGCTTTGACCGGATGAAACATTACAGGCATAAACTTTTGGAAGGTATGAACCGTCACATTTGATCGTCGGGCTATGAGGAGTCACGAGGCACAGGCTGCAGTGTGTTGACGGGAATAGCACACCCCAATTAGCACTAGGGGCCTGCAACAAAGCAAGGGGGGAAATAGTCGTAGATAGTAGGTATTGCGCACGCAGATCATAGAGATAAGGGTCACAAGGAAGAGGCAATGACAATACAGCCTTGCTCCTACGTCTAGTACAACTGTATGTATTCCTAGTAGCAATATCAAGGATATTGGAGCCTAACTCCTACGTCGTCTAGTAACAACTGCATTACCTAGCTATTGCGTGTACGCAAAAGCCTAAAATCGTTACATAACTCATTGCTGATCTGCTGTTGCTGCTGCTGATGTGAACAAAGTGGATATAAGAGCGTTGTTCGTGTTTAGTCTATTTGTTACATGCAACGTTGCCTTTGATAGCTAGAAGCGGAGTAACTAGCCTTAAATGCCCATCAAGGGTATGGGATAAATGATCAACAACACGCCAGCCGATAGATCCGTCACAGATACGAGACAACTGACGGCAGTTGTACAAAGTTCTGCACTGCTGAGCGGCTCCTGCCTGCGGAGTAACTAGCCTTAAATGCCCAACAAGGGTACGGGATAAATGATTAACAACACGCCAGCCGACAGATCCGTCACAGATACGAGACAACTGACGGCAGTTGTACAAAGTTCTGCACTGCTGAGCGGCTCCTGCCTGCGGACATCTCTTTCCCCTTTTCAGTATAAAGAGGCTGGCTCCAGCAGCAATGGCAAAGGGTTTTTTTTTTTTTTATAAAAAAATTTAAATTTTTTTTAACCTTCTAGCTCAAGGAGACTTCTCAGGAAACTTCTCAGGAAAACTCTCAAGCTCCTCCTTGTCATCGAGTAATATAATTTTCTCTGCATTCGTATCCTTACTAGCCTGAAGCTCTCCGTATCACGTTCTTTGTTTCATCATGCCGTGCACCTGCTTCATCGTACCCCCTCATCTCCTTAAAGCGATATCTGAATCCCCTCACAATAGTGAGGCAATTCGAGAGTTTGCCCGACAGGGCGTTGATTTTCACGAGAAAGTGATCTCTTCCCGTCGTGAGAGCCTGGCCAAACAGATATCGGCTGCGGGTCATGGTAAGCGCTCTTCCTATGTGCCCCCTTTCGTCCCACACGTGTTGCTGCGGAACATCTCCAATGCAGAAGGCGTCGACGATGCAACACGTTCCCTGGCTGAGAGGGATTTGAAACACGCTCAGCAATTCATGAGCTCCAAAAGTTGGTGGTTTCCTATCCAACATGTCAATTGCAGTGCAAGCTTGATGCTAAGACCAGAATTCTGCAGTCGAGTCGCAGCAACACCATCTGTCAGCACACCATGACTCCCCTCGTCGGGAGGTGTACGACGCTGAACACAATTTTCATATGAGTGCTCTGCCCGGAAACCTCAAAAGGTCGGAGGGAGAGCCGAAAAACAAAGACAAAACCGTCAATGAAGCCTATGATAATGTCGGTGCCGTTCTGGATTTCTACAAAGAACAATTCAAGTGGAATTCCATCGACAACAAGGGGTGCGACGTCATCTCATCCGTTCACTTCGGCAAAAGCTATGAAAATGCTTGTAAGTGAGCAGTGGCCCGATTTGCGATGGTGCTATTAGATAACAGTCGTGACTAGTTTGGGACCCAGACCACCTGCAGATGGTTTTCGGAGACGGCGGCGAATTCATAAACAATTTCACGAAATGTGTCGACGTTATCGGGCACGAGCTTACACATGCTATTACAGAGCACACAAGTCCTCTGGAATACGAGGACCAACCCGGCGCCCTCAACGAGCACGTCTCAGATGTTTTTGGCGTGATGATCAAGCAGAAAGTTGAGGATGAGACGTCTGACAAAGCCGACTGGCTTATTGGCGAAGGGTGTCTTTTGCCCGACGTCAAAGGTCTCGCCCTACGCAGCATGAAGGCGCCGGGCACTGCGTACGATGACCCGCGTTTTGTAAGTCGCTCTGTTCCAAGTCGCAGTGCTACGTTGTTGTCACCCACTGACTTTGCTTTGCAGGGGAAAGACCCTCAGGTTGACAACATGTCGTTGTATGAGAAAAGTAGGGAGGACAGCGGCGGAGTCCACGTCTACTCGGGTATTCCCAACAAGGCCTTCTATCTGGCCGCCACGGCCTTTGGCGGCTACTCTTGGGAGAAGGCCGGACAGATCTGGTGGAAGACGATGAACAGTGGAAGGATCCCCGGACGCTGTTCCTTCAGTCAATTCGCCGATGTGACTGTTGAATGTGCTGAAGAGGAGTTTGGCAAAGAAGCCGCCAATATTGTACGCAAAGCATGGACCGATGTTGGCGTCAGCCGTAAAGTCTAGAAGAGAGGACATCGGTGCAACCCCTGGTAGGAGAAATGCTTTGGCTAGCCGGCCTGGGTTGGTGGGTGGAAAGGGTGGAAAGATGACTGGTATGGTGAATGATGATTATCTTGGAGACCCTAAAGTTTTTCACAACAGAGATTGTCTTGACCCACATAAATTTGCTTGGCAAAGCTGCCGGTACCTGCGTCTAAGCCATGGACATGATGTGTGGGCACAGCATATGTACACCTGAAGGCCTGATGATGCAGCCTTGCTGTGCAACGCGACGAGAAAAGTTAAAATTGACAGCACATGTAGACCAGATGAGGGCTGAATATTGCGGTGGATGCAGGCCATGACGCGCGGGGAGCTCCACCGGCCGACAGCCAGAGCAAACGGCAGGATAGTTTTGCTGTGATGAGTTTTTTTTTTCTTTTTTTTTTTTGTATTTCCTCTCTCCTTTTTTAGTTTGCAAGTCGTGAATTGTGCCAAGAGAGAAACGTGCGTCGAGTGGGTGGGTCCGCAGAAAGGTCAAGAAGGGTTTTCAGCACCGACGCATCGTAAGCAGCCAAGAAAGCCGGAATTAAACCCGCCAGCAGCCCCGGCTCTATCCGAACCGGAGGGAAAAAAAAATTCTACACACAGCTAAGCAGGCTTGGCCTTGGCGAAGATTTCACTCTAGCGACCGAGTTTTTGTGTTGGGAGGAGTTGACAAATTTTTTTTTTCTTTTTTTTTCTTGGGGTCCAGGAAAAGAGGGGCGGTGAAACAGCCCGCTTCTGTCGGCTTGTTTGATACGACTGGTGTCTTGTGTGCCACGTCGACGCAGGGCGATTGTGAAACGCTCGTCACGCGGCGGTATGGTGTGGCACGGCAGGTGCATGAACCGTTTTGGAACATGACTCTACGTACTGTTATCCATGGTGTTGATGAGTTGATTGAATGATGGTTGAGATGGAAAACGGCAGAGACAGAAAAAATGGAACACCGCCGACGACTGCTCGACACAATATGCAAAGCGCTCACAAGTACCCAGAATAGACCAGGCCCACATGCACTTTTGTCCACGGAGGCAATTAAAACAATCGGAATCCACAAAACTCAGGGCCCTCTATTTTCGTCATCATCAACTTGGCTAAAACCCACTCATCCCGACAACACCCCCCCCTGTCCATCGCATCTGGGCAGCTCTGCCACACCAAATCTCCTACAGTCTAGAACAACATGAAGAATATCCTCTGCAGCAAGAGAAGACTCCAGATGAGAAAAAGTTGAATAGAGACAAAAGGCAGTAAAAACTAATAAGTCGAAATCGAGATGAAACATGTATACTATTAAATGACCTCCGCTCTGCGCGTGCAGTTTGATATTACCCCTTTTTTTTTCTCCATACTACATGCTATTTTCTCATGAACCAGTCAAGAAGAGAATATCAGCAAAAAAAAGAAAAAAAAGAAAAAAAAAAGAGGAAACGTGTCTTTATACATTTCTGAATCCAAGAAATCCCTCACTCACAGCGCCAAAATGGCACAGACTCCAGCCAAAAGTGCAGTGCCCACGGCAACAGAGCCGCGAGAAGCAGCACCCTGAATGGGGGAGGTCGGGGTGGCGCGGCCAGCGGTGGAAGCATGGGTAGCGGAGGAGGCGCTGGTAGACGAATTGGAGGAAGCACCATCCGTGACGGAGGCAGCAGGGGTGCTCATGCTGGTAGAGCTCGTAGTAGTAGAGGCAGAGCCCGTTGTGCTTTGGCTGGAAGACGACGATTGGGAGCTCGACGAGGAAGAGTTGCCGCCATCACCACCAACTACCTTGATGCTCTTCCAAGAACCAGACATGTCACCATAGATGTACTCCTTGACGCCTCCATTGGCAGGGCTGTCCTTGCCAGCATAGTCGACGATGCTGACGCTCTTGTAGTAGGCATTGAAGGGTGCCTTGGAGAAGTCGGTGTAACCACCAGCCCACTCACGAGTGCCCTGGGCAGAATTCTTGCCACCAGCACACCAGGTACCGAGCTTGATCTGCATGGGGCTCTGGGGGTATTGGTCGCCGACTGAGTCGGCAGAGAGAGTACGGACCGTGTTTCCATCAATCATCCATTTGATAGTCTTGGATGTCCACTCCACAGAGTAAGTATGGAATTGGGTAGTAGGGTTGGTGACGGGTATAATGGTACTGCGGTTGTAGGAACCGGTGTATCCCTTGCTGAAGTAGTTGGTCTGAACCCGCTGGTTATCGCTTCCGACCCATTCCCAGTCAACCTATGGAGACACAGTCAAGTTAGCAATCTGTTGCACAATCATGCCCCTTGTTCCCGTACGACAGCATTTGTCACCTACCTCATCGAGATCGTCAGACTGGAGGACGACAGAAGTGACGATTCCAGCACCCGGGGCAGCCTGGACCTCCACGTCGAGTCTGCCAAAGAAGATGTATTTGCTTGTGGAGATGGTGGGCGCGTCCAACTCTGCCTTGATAGAGAACTCGGCACCGTTGCTGCCGTACGACAGCTTGGTTCCCCCGGCCTCCTTGAAGCTGTCGCAAGCGCCCTTGGTGAAGTCGCACTTGACAGTTGTGCCAAAGGCCGGATCGGCAGGGCAGGTCTTCTTGGTCGGGTTGCACTCAGTAAAGGTCTGGCCGTTGACAGCGGCGAACGAGGCGGCGAGCGCAACGGTGGCGATGGAGAAAGCCTTGCAGACCATGTTGACGGGTAGAAATAAAAAAAAAACCGTCTAATGGCGAATACTATAATAAGGGTAAAAAAAAATGACAATAAAAAATAATAGACAAGTTGCTTTTGGACGCTTGTGGACGACGGAAAAAGGGCGGCCAAGTGGGATAGATATGCCTTTGGAGCGAAACTGGGAGCAAGGGAAACAAGAGCAATATCCAGAAAAAATTAGCGAGAGACAGACAGGTAGCTGAGCAAGAAAAAGAGGACGAGAAGAGGATAATAAAGCTTCAAGATATAAAGGGCAAGGGAAGAAGGACCTGAAGGGGGGGGGGTCCGTGGTTGCTGTTTTATTACTTCCGCCAGCCGTCCGAAGAAAGAAATAGCCAATGACACAAACGACATCCATGTCTTTGACCACTGTAAACTGTTCAGCCAAGGCGTGCCAAGGGGCCGTTCCACTTGGTTGAACGCCCGGCGCCTACCATCCGTCAGCTCCCTCACCTCCCTCACGGAGGCTGGCCTGGCCCCAGCCACCCCTCATGCGGCGGAGCACGAGGACAGGCATTCGAGCTGCTTCACTTCCGTTGGTCCTTGCTATCTGATTAATTGACCCCCCGCATTCGCCTTGATCCTGGTCTGGACCCGAGCTTTGAGGTCTGATGATGGCACGTCGCTAACGCTGGTCCGCGGTACTGTCTGTCTATTCGTGCGACGGCCTGCATCCACGGGGAAGGAGCGGTTCCGAATGGGTTGTGGCTGTGGCTGTGGCTGTGGCTGTGGCTGTGGTCATAAAAGGGGAAAAGAAGAAGAAGAAGAAGAAGAACCACGTCAACTGCCAACGATTCCCCCAATCGCTCTGCATGGCAAGCGTGTCGCTGTGCCGACTGCCCCCGATTGTTTTGTTTCCCCCTTGCTGGACGGTGGCTGAACAGCAAATGGCCATAAGGAGGCATGTGATCTTCCGTATTTTCTCGCTTTGACACCGATCAGCCAGCCCCACAACCCCCTGTGGTGACCTTTGGTGCCATCTACGGCGTGGAGTGGCCAGCAATAAAATTTAGCAACAAGGAAGGTCTCTTTTGAAGTCTACTCTCTGCTATGTGCACTCTGTGCAATTCGGATGATGATGGCCGGTACTTTTATTTCGTGTCAAAAGTTCACCTGTGCGGAATCGATGGAAGAGGACGGTCGAAACTGGCAGAAAACGGTCCGCCGTGCCGTATGGAGACTGTGCGATCAAGATGCAGCGGATCCACCTTTTTTGGCATCCCCGTCGATTTTGACTAAACGCATGACTTACTTCATCGTTATTTCTGTGGGACCGATTGACCAGCCAGCCACCTCGTCAATCCTGCCTTTTGTAATTGTTCGAGTTATGAAAGCCTGCGTTGTCATTACTTTTCTGCACATAAGCATTGCCGTTTCTCTTCATTTCAATTCTACATATTCTACGGCCTCCAATAATTACGGCTTTACTTGTTTCAAGAAACAAGAACAAGTTGGGTACCTGTTTGTCTTGTGGCATGGTGCGAAAACTATAGCATGAGGAATATAGGAACATCCGCGAGTGTCAAAGAGGGCATGCAGCTACAGACTTCAGTCGGCAGTATTAGCATTTGCGGCCTCGCCCCCCCCTCCCCCCCCCCTTTTTTTTTTTCCCAATTTTTTTTTTTTTTTTTTTCGGTCTCCAGCCTCGTGTAGCGTCACAGCAGAGATCTCGATGCTAAGGCGGAATAGCTCTTGCCTTCCTCGTGGTACATGGCCGTGTCAAGGAGAATGCGAAACTCGAGGGATCAAGTTGTGCCACACATATTCCTCTCCTTGCTATAATGAATTATTGTTTAGCGCTGCCGTGGAACAAGCTCGGTGACAATGGTTCAACCGTGGAACGTGGTCTCTGCACTGGAGGCATACCAACCAACCCCTTGAGCCCCGAAAAGACTGTTGCCCCTAGAGGCAAGGAAGAACATTGTTCTCGGAAGCCAACTCCCATATTCAAGACATTATATACGACAGACGCCAAACTGGCTCTTTCCTCGGATCGGCAATCACACCGTTAACGCTAGGGAGTTTCCAGATGCTAGCCCGGCCATGAACCTGGTTATCACGAACCCGACGTCCATCAATATTTTGGCGTTGGAAACCCAGGACGCCCGACACATGCAAACGCTGGAATCCCTTTCGGCGCGAGATACGTATTCGAACAACTACCACACACAGGCTACTGGTTTCTTCCCAGCGCCCTTGAAATGGAGCCATTGTTGCTAGGCTGGGCACGCCTTAGCGTGTTCGACAAGTCACTGCCAAGGTTACATCTGGCTGTGGTGACACCGGGCCTAGCGTCGGCCCTGGACGAATGAATGTCTGCGAACCCTGACGCGTGCAACCTTTCTCGCCGCTCGAACTAGATAGTGCATACAGCAGGATGTCAGGGACAAGATAGATACAAAGATAGGCTTGGCAGGTTGGATCGCCTCAGTTGCGTCATGTCCAAACGAGGCAATTGTCTACTGCAGTGACGGAGAATAGCGCCAGCACTCCGCCGTCGTTTGCCATGTCTTTGCAAGATACCAAGCCATGCTGCTTCAGTCCAGCAAGAGACCAGATAGTTCGTTGCCGGAGCCGAGCCGTGCTGCGGCAAATCGGCACCAGCTGTGGCCAAGATGGTGGACGCCGAGTCGACCTGGAAACAAGTTCGGTGGCTGTGCCGGCGTCTCGGCACTACGCAAACTTCGTATATAGCCCCGTTATCAACCGTATGCAAGGCCGTTCTTCCCGCACGGCTAGAGTAGCGTCATTGACCAGGCGACGATATGTTGCCGCGGCGCTAAGGACTAGTTCGAGTGGCCGCATTTGCATCATCAGCTTCCCGCTTCTAAATATAACACTTTCTGGATCAGAACCCGCGTGGACGCATGCTGTCGAGAGCACCTAGGTTCGTCAGCGTACGGAGCAGGTCCTGCCTCGGCCGTCTTGCTTTGCGAATGGCTCTCGTTTTCTGAATCAATGTGGTGGCGGGTATTTCTGCGAATGTTTCGTGGAACAGACTTTGTAGTTCTTGCACCCAGCTGGATATGACGACCCCCTTTTCTAGCATCTTGGCCAAGAACTGTATTGTCCAAGATAATCGCCCTGGTTACAATGTGCTGTCAAGTAACATCTTTGGTGGCAATCATCAGAGCCTCTCGACCATTATCTGCGTCAAGGTCGTTATCAATCTAGACGTCTACCAAGTGCAACCTTTTATACAAACATTCCCGTCGGATCCGTAGACGGGCTCATCGTTGGCGATGCACAGCCCTCATGCCCGCTCGTGTCTCTCGCCACAGAGGCGCAAGTCTTCCAAAGGGCAGCTTGACGAGTACCACAGCCCTTGGGACCAAGTCTCAATGTGCAGCCCTTGGGCGGCACTTGCTTGAGGTGTGAAGAAGGAGGTGACAGCACGAAATCCGTGCCTTGGATTCAGGGAGAGCTCCTTCGATTGCTACGGGGAGTGTGTTACAATTGCACCACCCTGCGAAATACATAATCGTATCTTTGCTCCTTGACCGAGCTAGATATCTGCAAGGGGAGCTACGTCGAGACCCCCTTGCCTGAAACCCACCCTCAAGATCGGCGTCAAGGAAAGCGAGGGAGGGTCATCTGCAGAATCATGGACCTCACGGCGAGACTATGATGGCGCATATGCTTACGCTTCTCCCTCTTCACGTCCTGCGTGTAATCTTATAGCGAGTTAATGCTTGTATACTGTCCCAGTCGCACTCTGCATGCCGCGTGTTACTATCTTCTGCCATGTGCCACTTCCCATGCAGGGCGGGCCGTGACGGAGCTGGTGTCTGGACTCTAGGGTTAGAAATCCAAGTGAGCAAAGATTTGCTTCATGTTTGGGAAATCATGGTCGGTGGCTGCCATGCTTCCTTTCGACTTGTCGCGGACCTAGAGTGGACAAGGCAAGATCAGACCGGTTAATTCGACTCAGCTGGCAAAACCCAAGGATGGAAGAGACAGTGTGCTAGATGGAATCATGCTAGAGCGGTAGTAGCTATTGCTGGCATGTAGTGTAGGGTTATGAACTTTCTAACATGTGGCACTTTGTACTCGTACTAGTATTATCATTCTCAATACGTCCAATAACCAGGAAGCGTAAATAAAAACCCCGGGCTAATTACAACAAAACTTCTCTTGCATGCAGCCCATAACACAGTAAAGCTTTGTTGCATGATCAGTACAATATCTACACAGCATTCTCCTCTTTCAATTCCTGGCTTACCATTCTGGCTAGCTCGTCATTTATCATTACCCTCATGCTCATATGGCCATTGCCTCGGTGCCCGGATGCTGTGCAACACGGCATCGGGCTGAAGAACATGGCAAAGGCCCCGTGGAAGCTCGGTGTTTTGTGAGATACGTTAACCGCGTCCATTGAGGTGGCAAATAAGTTGGGGACCTCGACGAGGATTTTCTCATCCAGGTTGGCTGTGTCTTGTACGTAGTAGGTCTCGCAAAGACTAGGGCTGCTGGTGACATGTTTGTAAATGTCGGTTCTGAAAGAACAGGCGGAGTCATGAAAATTAGCGGTAGTTCCGTGAATGAAAGCAGATGAAAAAAAAAAAATAATTCAGCCTAAAGAAATAAACCCAAAGAAATCTACGGGATAAAGTTCTTTGCGTAGCCTGTAGCAGCAGCCACAGCGTCAACGGAAGCATGTACCCTCTTGTGCAGTTTCTGACTTTGCTCCGTTGTCATCGGTATCGGAGACCACGACGCCCCAACAAGGTGACATGTCCTCCATAGAATTTTGTAATACCTCATACTTTGGCTCCTGTAGTTGCCTGTACCGAATGCTATAGAGTTTCCTTGATGGGGCGTCTTAGTCTCCGATGCCAAATGTCTGCTTTTGCGTGCGAGCTAGTCATGTGCCCGTCTTGAATGAGTCCATTCTTGCATTTGCCAGCTTCCACCGCAGCTACGCCGAGAGTACGCAGACGGCCATCGATACCAAGAGACTGCATGGCATGAGCAGTGCGAGGAAGTGGCAATGAGGTAGTGTCCGCAGGCATGTGTCCGATGTCGGTGAGAGGGTGACGAGACGACTTTCCGTGCCAACCACCATCTCAAAGCTTTTGCTTCGAGGTCATACGATCTGCATTGGACAACATGCTTTGCTTCTCGAAACATACAGAGACGGTTGTCGTGAGCCGACATATTCTTTGTACGCTGGTTCGGGGTTGTCATGGAAAGCCTGGTTGATTGTGTACAGCTCTGATGACTACTGGCCAAGGTCAAGTTGTGAGCCGGCTAGCTAGCTCTCTGACAAGCCTAATCGATGGGACATTGTGAGCTGTCCGCGTGATGATGGCGAGTTTCTACCATTGTTGATAACCTCTTGTTGGAAGAAGATGTTGGTTCAGAGAGTCAGGAGATGATGCTTCGCGCAGGATTTTTCGGTACACGCCAGGTGGAGAGTTGCTGACACGACGTCATTGAGGTAGGGGGACTGGGAATAAAAAAAAAGACGTGGTACAGAGTGTTGCATGGCGGATGGTGCAGCCGGATGTTTTTACTGTGAAAAAAAAAAAAAAAAAAAAAAAAAAAAAAAAAGCCTTGAGGATGCCTGGGCACGTCAAAGTAAAAATGTATAGAGAAAGGGAAGGGAAAAATAAAAAGAAGTAAGACAACAAACCACCATACGAGTAAGCATCGTGGAACGATTTTGCTCCCGGCAGGGCTTGAACCTGCGGCCTCCGCATCACTAACGTTTATTAGTACGAAGCTCTAACCAACTGAGCTACGGAAGCTTCCTCGCAAGGGTGCCTGTTGTCAAGTCGTGTCGTATCGGACATGAAGAAGCAAAGGTCGCAGGTCACTCCAAGACTCTGTCTGAACTTGTATCTCCGTACGGGGAGCTTTTTGCAACGCCAAGATGATAGTCGGATATGAAGTTTTGCGATGTTGCCGGGCATGGCTTGTAGTTACATCCAGATTGGCAGCTTACAGCTGCCAACGGACGTGTTTCAAAAGTGCGCGCTGTACATTTACGTCAGGCTGTCCGCCCGACGATAAGTGTCGCTAGTCATTTACCTAGTGGTTGCCTTTGAGCATGAGTAATGGAATACGGAGTAGAGGTAGATATAGGTACGACAACAGCCAAGTCACGACCCCACTTTCGGTGGATACCTGCCTTCCTACCTACCTCAGGGAGGCAAGTACGTCTGTATGTATGTAGCGCTTGATATATATTGAAGATTACGGTCCAAGTACCTCTTATTATCTACGGAATCTTTAATGGCTCAAGGCTTAAAGAGACGCCAAAGGCAGCCGCCATCCCAAGCTCTCACAGACGGGTAGCTTTGGAGCTCTCAGCATGGTTAGGCAAATTAACTAACAATAGATTAAACCCATTACATACTCAGTCATTAGTCGCATCTGTTCGCCACCGGCTGAGCCATTCATTCAGCTAGCGTAGGGCTTGGCCGGCACATCTGATATCCCCAGCATGCGGCAATTGTCATGGCATGTCATGCAGCACCGCTCCATCTTCCATCTTCCCCACGGCTTGTGTCCAAATGACTGCCGAAGTTGACGTAATAATGGCCAGGTGTCGCGGCTTCGCTGTCAGTCTGCGGTTTCACAATCACAATTCGGTACATGGGGAAGTTTGCCACCGAACCCCTCAGTGGAAATTTAGCGCAAAACCTGTAGTGGGGTCACAGGGGGACGTGGTGCGCAGTGCTTGCCGTTGTGGGAAAGAGTGAAATGGCTGGTGTGCCGAGAGTATGTATACAATACTTGGCTCGGCAGAACCAAGCAGATTCTAACCCTGACTTTGACAACAGTCAATCAATGATTCAAGGCATGCACCTGCTCAGTGCCCCCGTCTTACAATTGATAACGACCTGTCATGAGTAATGTGTAATTAATTGATGCTTCTTCACCAGAATAACCTCCTACCCCACGAGGTACACATGTAGCTATCAAAGGTACCTACCCAACAGATCAGGCCACGGGCTCCATTTCTGCATAGGACGCCGGCTCCTCAAATCCCGCAAGATATACTCTGTAAAATACAGTAAATGCCGATCAAGAAGTAGCTAAGAACCATTGGTTCTGATGTCATCTGCACGACAACCACAAGCAAGTCCCTCACTTCCTCCCTATCTCGTGTAATTCGATTGGCCAACAAGGACGATCGATCTGTGACCCAGCAGCAATGCTGCCTTGGACAAGCGCAAACATATCTCGACTTGTTCTGGTGGAAAAAAACTTGCCGCTGCGGCACGTCATAATTCCATATTATTAGTGGAGCGAGAACAAACCGAATCCGAGAAAAAACCCAAATGCGGTTTGGGGGCGGTTTCGGTTCAGAAGCTTCAACGCCCAAGTCATGTGACTTGGCGTGCGTTCAGAACGGGGTCAGAGATCCTGAGAGACGCAACGCCATGAACCTTGACTGCATTCAGATTGAACTCGTTTCTGCAGTGTGCGCCCGCAGCAACAGCCAGGGCTATGATGTGATTATTATTTATTTTTTTTAAATGAATTCATCGGATCGGATGGATTTGCAAAACCCTCCTTGATGGCTGATCAGCTCATGTTGCTGATCCAGGGCTTGGCAGCTTGACCTTGATCCCTTTGTGGCAGTGTTAGAGGAGCAAGCTGGTCGAGCCGTGCCCTTCCCTCCCACCACTTCCTCGAGCTGCGAATCCGCCTCAAAGTTTTTCCAGGCGGGTACCACCTACCAACTAGGTACAAAAGTACCGAGGATAGGTTGGCTCCTTTCCTCATTGTCCCGATAGGCCACACCAACTTTGCTTCTCCATCACCGCCCAAGGAGGGTGTGGGGGGGGGTCCCTGGCCAAAGCGCGACTAAGTCGTCTGCCTGACCTTCAAGTGTGCTGACTTGATCTGACTTGGCCGCTGCGAACAGACGTCAACTTCAGCAAGGGTGCCTACAAAGGGACAGTCCTATAGGTTCGTAGGGTTCGTCGGTAGGTGGATACCTACACCCACTGCACCTCCTAGGCAGGAACCTAGACCGAAGGTTTGCAAGGTGTTAGGGTTTGACGGCTCCAAGTACAGTGCATATTGAGTACTCGGTAGCCCACATTCAATTCAGGAGGAGGAGGAGGAGGAGGAGGAGGAGGAGGAGGAGGAGGAGGAGTTGGAGCAGGAGCAGGGAACAGGCAGGCAGGAGCAGCAGGCAGGAGCAGCAGGCAGGAGCAGCAGGCAGGAGCAGCAGGCAGGAGCAGCAGGCAGGAGCAGCAGGCAGGAGCAGCAGGCGAGTGATGCATAGCTAGCCATATCCGTCCACGCATAGGCGGCGGCGTTTGCAGAAGCGCCATATGATTGTATTTCACCTCACTCAGCCTCTTTTACTTTTTTTTATCCCTCCCATTTCCATTCCATTCCATTCCATCCCATCTCATCCCGTCCCATCCCATCCCATCCCATCCCATCTCGTCCCATCCAGTCTCGGCCCTCCGTCGGCACGACCAGCTAAGCTTCACGCACACACGCCTGTTCGCGCTGGCGCTGGCCTTTCGCACTGCAATTTCCCATGTTCGGCCGCATTCACACCTCCGGACCTTCTTCTCAGCCATTTTCACTATTCTTCCTCCTCTCTCTCTCTCCTATGCGTCCTCGTGTCACGGCCTGGCCCGCTGACCATAGACAACCACACCCTCCCTTCAACATAGCATCGAGTCGTCGCTCCTCCTGGCCTTGTTCCTGATCCTGCCAATCCAGCCCAGACGAATCCCAGGTGCCTACGGGCCGCCGAACACGAGCCGGTACCGGCGTTTGGCCATCACCCGTTGAGTCGAGCGGCATCTTTCTACGCCACACCCCCCCAGGCTGTTCACGCTTGCAGCTTGCAGCTTGCAGCTTGCAGCTACAATTCCAGCTGCACCGTATCCTCCAGGCCTTCGATGCCTCCCCATAATGACATAGAGGCCTTTCACGAGGTCCTTCGATCCAGCCGCCGCATTCTCGCTCTCTGTGGGGCCGGTCTGTCCGCGTCGTCCGGTTTGCCCACCTTCCGAGGCCCCGGCGGTTATTGGAGAAGTCACGATGCCACCAAGCTTGCTACTATGCGAGCTTTCATGACCGATCCCGGTCTCGTCTGGCTGTTTTATGGCTATCGGAGACACTTGGCTCTGCGCGCCAATCCTAACGCTGGCCATCGAGCCCTCGCTGCTCTGGCTCAGGCCAATCCCAACTTCTTATGTTTGACCCAAAACGTTGATAGTAAGTTGCACCAGCCGCCATTGCGCCCTTTTCTCGTTTTGATATCACATCATCCCTTCTTCTTTGTCGTCTTCTTCGTCTTCTTCATTTCTCAAGTAAAAATCACAAAATTTTCATGTCTTCTCCTTCCGCTACTTTTTCAATGAGACTAACATGTGGCTTGCGTCTCGCGTCGTGACTTTAGACCTATTCCAACGAGCAGACCATCCAGCAGACCAACTCTGCACCCTACATGGCTCCCTGTTTGATATTAAATGCACCACAGAAGGCTGCGGATGGATAGAAAAGGACAATATGGATGACCCCTTCTGTCCAGCCCTTGCTCCGGCTTCCGAAGACCCTCCCGTAGGAAAACCCTTACCCCTCCTTGACCCGTATCATCGAATCAAGCACATTGCAGAAGAGGATTTACCCAAATGTCCACAGTGCGGGACCGGTTTGAAGCGACCTGGAGTCGTCTGGTTTGGCGAGACACTCGACAGCGGTATGATTGATCATATCAACGACTGGATTAATATAGACAAGATTGTATGTTCTCGATCGGCCCCACAGTTGCTGTTAATGCTAGGAGAATTGATAGTTATTTGGATATTCTGCTGACCACGGTGTAGGATCTCATGCTAGTGGTAGGGACCTCGGCTCAGGTCTACCCGGCGGCTGGTTATATATCAAAGGCGAAGTTGCAGGGCGCTCGGATCGTGACCATCAACCTGGAGGCCGAGGACGAGGCAGAGCTGTCCAACATCCAAGAAGTCGACTTCGCATTCACACAAGATGCAGCCGAGTGTTTGCCCAAGTTGCTGGAGCCGGTAATCGGCACGATGCAGGAAAATGGCCAGTTTCGGAAGTGATCAAACTGCTTGTGATATTCTAGGAAGGGATACTATGATTTAGCGAAACATTTGGGGCCTGGCTCGCAGAGTCATGGTTGAACGGTGGATTTCTTCTTGTCTCGCACGAGGCAGAGACGTGCAAACTTTCTGGCCCACCAGGTCAACCTGCCGTATACAGGCACGTACACGTACATGTACACGTGCTCTTTGAGATTAGCGACTATATTTTGAACCTACAGAATTAGGCGCGATTGGCCTGCTCTTGTTTTGCGCATCTTGTGTGGCGTAGAAATAAAGAGCCTGTGCCATACTGTGCTTTCGTGAATGTCCCAGGTTACAATGACAAACGCGCCACTTCTGTATGGCCCGGCAGCAGCAGCCCTACCGACCCTGAATAATTGTATTGTCTGGAGTCTGAGGTCTTGAGGTCTGAAGTCCCAAGTTTCTAGTCCAGATGTTGACTGCTCTGTTCTGACAGGAAGGAGCGGGCCAGTGTATTTCATCGAAGATTGCTCCTTCCCCACCCCTTTTGCGGCACATCCAGCCGTGCAAAGATGTGCCGGTTCTCCGAGGTTACATTGTAGCTTGGTTGACAAAATGAAGTCGACTGAACTAGCCTCTCGAAGGCTTGCTAATTACCGACTTCCCTATCATCTGCCGCATCGTCGGTCTTGTTGCACACAGCTGGGTTCACTTGCTTCGATACGCGACGTTGAACACTCCCCCGTCTGAAGCGGTCTCGGTACGATGCGCCATCCAAAAACCCACCATCTGTTGCGGATACTATATCTTTGGCCGTCACCAGCAGCTGCGGCGCTTGAGAAGATAGACTTGAGTTTAGTTGATCCTCTCATTGGCACCACGAATGGCGGTAATGTCTTTGCCGGAGCAACGCTGCCTTACGGCCTAGCAAAGGCCGTCGCCGACGTGGATGGCCAGAACACGGGCGGCTTCAGCATGGATGGCAGCAATGTAACGGGATTCTCAAGTCTTCATGACAGCGGTACTGGCGGAAACCCTAGCATGGGTAACTTCCCCTTGTTTCCGCAGGTCTGTCGCGATGATGAACTGAACAATTGTATGTTTCGCCTTGAAGACCGCAGGGTGCGTTACAAGAAGGAGTCTGTCGTTGCAAAGCCTGGACTGTTCGTCATTGAGCTGGAATCTGGAGTCGTGGCCAACATGACGGTGTCTGAGCACGCGGCATTGTACAGATTCCGATTTCCAGACACAAAAGGCAACCACCCATTGATCCTGCTGGATTTGACAGATCTCTGGAAAAGCCGTCAGAATGGCAGCGTGAATGTGGACGCGAAACAAAGAATGGTTGGGAATGGCACATTTCTGCCCAGCTTTGGTGCAGGCTCATATCAGCTTCACTTTTGTGTTGATTTCTTTGGAGCCGAAGTCTACGATACAGGTGTATGGGTCAATAGCCGCGCAGGAACCGAGCCTAAGGAGATTTACGTCACTCGAGGTCTCAATCTTTTCTACCTTCAAAGTGGCGGCTTCGCCAGATTCAAGCTTGGCTCAGACAACACGGTCACGGCCCGAGTTGGGCTCAGCTTCAAGAGCTCCGAGCAAGCATGCCATAGCGCAGAGAAGGAGATTCCTGACCCATTGAATAATTTTGACAACTTGGTCGAGACGGCGAGGAAATTATGGCAGCAGAAGCTTGATCCAATCTCAGTCAAAACTGGGGGAGCTGACAACAATCTCCTGATCAGCTTCGTGAGTGGCATATATCGCAATATGATCTCACCGCAGAATTACACGGGAGAGAATCCGTACTGGGACACGGGGAGGCCGTATTTTGATTCTTATTACTGGCAAGTACAAGACCGCGAAACTCGTCAGTGTCACTAGGACTTAATGTGCCGAACCTAACAGACATTACCTTTGCAGCATATGGGACAGTTTCCGTGCCCAACATCCACTCTTGACCGTTCTTGACCCCCGGGCTCAAACACAAATGGTCGAGTCGTTGCTGGACATGTACAAGCATGAGGGCTGGCTGCCTGACTGCCACATGTCTATGTGCCAAGGTTGGACCCAAGGAGGATCCAATGCTGATGTGGTGCTTGTTGATTCCTATGTCAAGAACCTCAGTTCCAGCATCGACTGGGAGCTTGCCCTCGAGGCCATCGTCACCGATGCGGAGAAGGAGCCTCTGGAATGGTCGCATCACGGACGCGGCGGCCTGCAAAGCTGGCACAGGTACAATTACATCCCCGCCCTGGACTACGACCCCCTTGGCTTCGGCACCAACTCACGCAGCGTCTCACGCACTCTTGAGTATGCTTACGACGACTTTTGCCTTGCAACGCTTGCAGACGGCCTGCATAAGAGTGACTTGCAGAAGAAGTACATGCAGCGTAGCATGAACTGGCGAAACCTGTGGAAGAAGGATCAAACGTCCTTTATTAAGGGAAAGGACACAGGCTTCAAGGGATTCTTCCAACCAAGATATATGAATGGCACATGGGGTTTCCAAGATCCAATTGCATGCTCGAGCCTTGCCGGCTTCTGTTCGCTCACCTCGAATCCAAGTGAGACATTTGAAGCGAGCATCTGGCAATACCTGTTGTAAGATGCTTTAATTGTTTCTTTCGCATCCCAACATACTTTTTTTTTAATTTTTTTTTTTCGGTTGTCATACTCAAGATACAACGTTAACGCCAACGGTGATAGCTACGTCCCTCACGCAACCTCATCTTTGATTACCCTAATTGGTGGCGATGATGCGTTCGTTTCCCGCCTCGATTTCTTCCACAAAAGCGGCCTGGCTGATATCTCCAATGAGCCCGTCTTTTTGACGGTATACCTTTATCACTACGCCGGACGACCTGGCCTTTCCGCCAAGAGAATCCGCCAGTATGTCCCGTCATTTTTCAAAAACACTCCAGATGGCCTCGTTGGCAACGATGACTGTGGTGCCATGGGCGCATTCTTGTTCTTCTCCGTGATTGGGCTGTTCCCTGTGGCAGGGCAGAACGTCTACCTCATCAATCCGTCCTTCTTCGAGGAAGTCAGCATCAAGCACCCCATCACTGGAAAGACGGCTACTGTGCGCAATGTCAATTTCGACCCAGGCTATAAGAATCTTTACATCCAACACGCGACTGTCAACGGAAAGTCGTGGACCAGGTCTTGGATCGGCCATGAATTCTTCACAGAGGGGTGGACTCTTGAACTGACGCTGGGCAAGGACGAGTCTGACTGGGGAAAGAAGCCAGAGGATCGACCACCGAGCTACACGTTTGGATAGATGTTCTTCTCCGAAAATTTTGTATGGGAATGTAATTAGTTTGATAAGACCAGTTAAAGACCAGACATGGCACGTTCTTTGAAGGGCTATATATGATGTCGCGGTCCTAGTCATCACCATCACCATTCTCTGCTAGCAAAATCACAAACATTCTCCTGTATTGTTTTTGCGTCGAGAATATAGTATTATAGGTAACCATTCTTTCTCCCTTCCAAGGGCCCGTGTGAAACGCCGTCCCCGTCAAGACCAGCCAGCATAGGAATAAAGAAAAAAGGCCAGGCCAATCATCGCCTGACATGCCGATAATGCGTAATATGCCCGTAAGCAAGTCCCAGCCAACAAGCACGGGGCCGCACTGCAAAAAAAAAAAATCCCCAACACCACGCAATGTATGCACCAGATTATATGGCCAAGAAGCAAAAATTCAACAGGAATCAAGCAAGGGTGGGCCCCGCCTTCAATCCGAGTCATAGTCCACCAGCGCGACGCTCTTTGTAGGCGTCTGCTCGCGCTTCCTCTTGACGGGCCCGGTCCCGGCGCGCAGGAAGGGGTCCCTCCCGGCGCGGGCAGTCCTGGCGATGAGGTCCCTGGGCGAAAGGCCAGTATCGGCGCGCGCATCGCCGAACAGAGGCCGCGCGAGCGCCCTGTCGACAGGCTCGCCGGGCCCGAAGCGCACCTGTCTCGCCCGGCGGGCGTCCTCGTCCGTGCCGGGAACAAGCTCCATGTCCCCGAGGCCCATGCGCGCCCGCAGCGCGCCCGCGTCCCCGTCCGCCCTCGCGCGCTCCTCCCTCCCGACGCGGAAGGCCCTCCGCAGCCTCTGGTTCATGGCGTACGGGTCGCGCCAGGCGCGGTCCTGCGCGCCGCGGAGTCCGTCGATGCGCGCGCCCGCCCGCGCAAGGCGCTCCCTGTCGGCGATGGTCCTCTCCAGGCTGGCAAAGGCGTTCCTGCGCAGCGCGGAGCGCTCCGCGCCCGTCAGGACGGCCACGTCCCCTTGCTCCGCGCGCTCGTCCGGCCCCGTGTCGCGCCGTGAGCCGCCCTGCGCGACCGCGTACGCCGTGTTCTTCGGGTCGGTGCGCATCTCGATCGTCCCGCCGCACGCCGCGTGGCGGAAGCGGAAGCTCCAGATCGGCGAGCTGTAGTAGTTGCCCACCTTCTTCTTCTCCGCGTTGAACCGCACGCCCTGCCCGATCAACGTCGGCTGCGGGCACGACGAGCACCATATTGCAAACGGCATCTCGAACCGCACCGTGAGGATGCCGTGCGAGCCCAGCTTCGACGCCCGCTTGCCCAGCGCGTGCTTCTTGTGCAGTTTGTTGGCCGACGTCGTGCCTTCCACTTCGGGCGGGACGTACCGCCCCATGTTGAAGCCCTGCATTTCTGGGGAGATGTTATGTTGGCTGGACGGATTTTTTGATAAATGGTCGTCGTCGTCGTCGCCGTCGTCGTCGTCGTCGTCGAGGGCGGGTGATCGAAAAGGTTGGTTTGGGTTGTTGGGTCTACGGGAGCAGTCATGGCGATGACGATCTGAGTCACTTTGTAAAAAACGGCGGTGGGGCAAAGGAGCTGTCCAGTAATAAAAAGCGCTTTAAAATCCAAAGGACCCACCTCTTCCACGTGCACTGCCAAGTTTCTATAACAGCAAATTATATTTACTTGATCCAGCCAAGTGTGACGATAAGCCAGATAATCATGCAGCAATTCATTTCGCTGTAGTAGCAGTCCAGCATTTCTTATCGACGACTACTAAAAAACAAGAGACCAAACTCAAATGTGCCCCAGATCTGCAAGGACGTACACCGCCTGAGTATGACAGACTAGATAGTGAGATCCATACACCACCAGTCATGTCTCATGACGACGGGTGTACATCCTCTGGTCAAATCGCGGAATCAATTGAAACAACCAAAAAAAGTCCAACTTCAGTCGGCTTATGCAACTTCACCCGAAATTGATCCTGAGGGCTCCTGTGCTGTGCCTGTGATATCCATGTAACGCCATTGGAACGAGAGGGAAAAAAAAAAAACCAAATACAGCCCCGTACAATGTCCTTCGAAAACCGAGCCCATGCGTGAAATCGACGTAATTCAGATTGTCCGAAGCAGGGCGGATGGCGCCTCTCTCGGGTGCTTATACGTCATCCATCTGGCCGGCGGGCTCCTCGTCATCATCTCCAAAACTGGCGACAGAGGACATATCGTCCTCGTCCTCGCTCTCAGCGCCCGCTTCATCCACAGCATCCTTAGTGGCGTATTTCTGCACGTATTCTGCGACAAGACTAGGTAAGCAGCCGAGTCCAGCTCCAAAGGCCTATATTGGCATGATGACGTACCCTTCACCTTGGCATCGTAGCTCTTGGGTTCCCTAATTAGCAAAGCTGCCGCTTCTCCATTGAGAGGGTCGGTCGGGTTGGGGTAGCGAAGAAGTTGTGGGAGGAAGACCTCGAAAATGTTGATCATATCGAACATTGGTGACCAAGTCTGATTGATAACATCTAGACAAACGGACCCGGACCTGTCAGAGGTGGTGCGTCTCAGTATTGGCAGCGTCTCGTAAAACTTTCCCCAGTATAGTATCTTCTTGTCCACTTTGTTTCCCATGGTTGTTTCTTCGTCAGGTCTCACTACTCACAGCTCATCGATGTTGGGGTGAAAGATGCGGTTGACGAAACCAATACTGGGCGACTTATACGGGTAGGTATCAGGTAACTCGACATGTACTTTCCAGAGGCCTCCCTCAAAGGGAGCTTTGTATGCATGATCAGCAACGAATTCCTCGGCCTTGACCTATGTACATGGATACTAAGCTCTGCACATACTCTCTGCGGGCCCCTTGAATCGGACGAAGAACTCTTGCCTGTGGATGTTGCGATTAAGTTTCGTTGAATTGCCGGGGGATGAGAAATCGAGACAGCGGTTCGAAATCTTACACTGAGAAGGTTTAGTACTAGTTGAAGACGGGCGGATGGTATGCATACTGCTATCATTTACAAGGGTCACCTCATAATCACTCATGAGCCTATAGCGGTCAGCATAGTGCGGAAGGGCAGAAGTGCGTCTGCCAAGGCCAGAAGAGTAATCGTACATCCTACCAAAATGTTAGAAGTCTGTAGGAGATATCGAGGAAGACGAGGACAGTGCGGGACCGTGGGTGAGACATACTTTATAACCTTTGAGGTCCGAGGTTAGCATTGAGACAGGGACTCGGCGTCAACAAAAGGGACGGGGGACGAGGGACTTACATCAGTCTCGATTCGGCGACGAGGGCTGCTCATGCTGGGCGAGCCGGTGCTGGTTCAGGCAATGGCGGCGGGAAAAGGTTTGGTGTGTCTCGAGCTGATCTAACGAGCCTGGTGAGTGGCGACGTCACCGGTTGGTTTGGAGAAGGACAGAACTAAGTCTCGACCGACTTGTAGTGAAGGGGGGATGGATATAAAAGTCTACTGCGGCTTAGAAGTAGGACACTGAGGGGCCAAGGAGGTCTCTGCAAGGTCGAGCAAGGTGGAGAGGCGGGCGAGAAATCGGGATGGGATGGGAAAGTCGTCGTCGTCTGGTGTCTGGATTGAACTCGGAGACTGGGAGGCCTGCTGGAGGAGGGGGCAATGACCAAGCAGGTGGCGGTTGGGCAGGTGGCATATGGGGACTGGGGGGGGGGGAACAGGCGGGAGGGCCTTGCGCTGTGCTGAGTCCGCTGAGTCCGCTGTGTCACTCCCGAGTTGGCCAGGTACCGTACCTTGGGTGGGACAAAGTGTCGATCCCAGTCCCACTTTTTTCACCTAAGCTGATACTTTCTAAATCCTTGTCTCACTGATTATTAATCTTTAATATACGACTATTGCTCTTTACAACTATACTCCCTTTTACAGTCTATGTATTATGGCCATGCTTAAAAATAGCCAGAAATACTATCGGAAATCTAACTACTATAGCCCACTATCTACTCCGTATTATGTGCCGCCGATAAGGCTCCATCGCGGTACCCACAGTAACTATGCATGCACCAATGAAAAAACACCAAGGCCCTTGCTTTCTTTCTTTCTTTCTTTTTCCTTTTTTTTTTAATATCTTTCCCGGTTCTACAAGGGTCCAGAAGATCGGAACGGTAATTCGGGAAAGAAATCGAGGGCCAAAAGCCAAAATACAAATAGCTGGGTTCCCGTACGATTCCATGGTACCGGATTACGAAACAGATTATAGAGCGTTGCAGTTGCAGGAGCAGCCTGGGGTGGGTCAGCCAAGGTGGTCAGTAAGGAATTCGTTACATCTCAATTCTTTTTGAAGAATCAAATGAAAATGAGGCATTTGATCGTCACAACTATTGAGGTGCTCATTATTTCAGCATCATCGACGTAATCCAGCGAAATAGTACTTACCAACTTCCCTTGGCTAGGTGTAATGCCTCAGTTCCTCTCAAGGACTGACATGGTAACTCCTGCAAGGCCAGGCAGAAGTCATGGTAAGCATTGCAATTAAATTCATAGTTGTAAGCAAAAGCTACTTACAATGGTGTACAAAGAACTTTATCATCAATTTTCCTCTGGTCTCGCTATCCTCGCGTGCTTACCTACACCGGGCGCACTGCCAGCTGTGTTCAACTACCTGATGTGAGAAAGAGATGAATCAAAGCAGAATTGGTCGGGTCTTAGTTTCAGCTGGTTTTTGAACCGACCTACTCAGTCAGAATAACGCGAAAGTGCCTGACTTTCGTTCTGGACCATTACCAGAAGTATTGAATATTGGCGCCTCCAAGAAAAGAAGATGCTTGTTAAGAAAAAGACGCCTATCAAGGAAAGAAGATGCTTATCAGGAAAAGAAGACGCTTGTCAAGAAAACAAGATGCTTGTTAAGATAACAAGACGCTTGTCAAGAAAACTTGTCAAGAAAACAAGACGCTTGTCAAGAAAACAAGACGCTTGTCAAGAAACAAGACGCTTATCAAGAAAAGTCTGTTAAGAAAAGATCTTCCATATAAAGTATATACTTCGATAACAAAAGACAATCACATCGCCTCGTCCAGAAACAAAAGAGCAAAAAATCAATAAACAAAACACCTGAAACACAAAACCAGTCAACGGCCCTCCCAAAAGGTAGACACCCTGACGCATTCAGGAGATGACATCATCGCGGTCCAAAGCACTCATCACAAGGCATTAATCGCTCACTCGATTCAGCCGCCGGCGTGAGCACCCTTGCGGCACAAGTGCTCCGCCTTGCCCGCCCGTCAAGCGGCCGAATATACCTGTCGCTGGACGGGTGAGAGGGCAACCCGAAAAGGGAAGGTGCGCAACGGCAATCTCCATTGGTGGGTTACTCATGCAAAGCCCACCCATGCAGCGGCGGTGCATGCTTTCTAGCCTCGGCCCAGAACCGGGCAATAGCCAATCCGTAGTACAACCATCTTCGGACTGTTTATAGACAAGAAAGCCATGATGAGACAGAGAGCATTGACTTGAGCACGTATGCCTGCGGTGTCGTATACTTGGAAGAGGAGGGGAGGTCAAGACAGACAAAGATGGTGGGCCGGAACCCGCTGCCAAAACGGCCCCTAATGCTCCGTGCCGAGCGAGAGAGATACTCAATTCTACAACGTAAATACCATCATGGCTAGTCTTTATAAAATCTCGCGCGCACGCCGCAACGACTACGCCATTTCTTCTCTCTCCTTGCCAATTCTAAAAGAGGCAACTAACTGTATAAAAAAAAAAAATCTAGTAGTTGGTCTCTTTTGCTTCATCCATCTTCACAAACGTACCACCGACGTACCATCACCGGTACCCTTCGGGTATTTTCCCCCTCCACCTCCAATCCCCCGGTCCACCCCCCTCCACACAGCATAACCTTCATCACCATGTTTTGCGTCACCTCACCTGCATGGTCGTGTGCTCGCGTCGCAAAAGCACTGCGACTCACTGCCATCGCCCGCGCTTCCATTGTCCAATCCCAATCCCCATCCGTCACAGTTTTTCCACCATCACGCAGCCATGCATCCAGTCAAGTCCGGCACAGCTCTCATTCACCCATGAGAGCTGCGCCTGCCAACAACCAGCGGAAGAAGGTCTCCTTGGGTTCCTTGAGATCCCTTCATAAAAAGGGTGAACCCATCACCGTCATCACAGCCCACGACTTCCCCAGCGCTCACGTTGCTGATCATGCCGGGATTGACGTTATCCTGGTCGGCGACAGCTTAGCCATGGTCGCTTTGGGTATGGAGGACACTAACGAAGTTCTCGTTGAAGAGATGCTGCTGCACTGCCGTTCTGTGGCGCGAGCCACCAAGAGCGCCTTTATCGTAGGTTTCTTCAGCTCTGCCCATGTCATGACCCCTTTTGCTGCCGCCGCCGCCGGGAAAAAAAAAAAAAAATCACCTCCCAACTGACTGACACTTCATTTATCAGGTTGGCGACTTGCCTATGGGCTCCTATGAAATATCCCCTGAGCAGGCGCTCTCTACGGCCATCCGCTTCGTCAAGGAGGGCCGTGTTCAAAGCATCAAGCTCGAAGGCGGCAAAGAAATGGCACCAACCATCCGGAAGATCACCACCGCCGGCATACCCGTGTTAGGACACGTCGGTCTCACCCCCCAACGACAGAATGCTCTCGGTGGCTTCTGTGTTCAGGGTAAAACCTCTCAAAGTGCCATGGCAGTGTTAGAGAATGCTTTGGCCGTCCAAGAGGCCGGCTGCTTCGCTGTTGTTTTAGAAGCCGTGCCTGCTGAAGTTGCTGCTCTGATCACGAAGAAGCTAGCCATCCCAACCATTGGCATCGGTGCAGGTGCAGGCTGCTCAGGACAGGTCCTCGTCCAGACCGACATGACAGGAAACTTCCCTCCTGGACGACACCTGCCCAAATTCGTCAAGAGATATGGAGATGTTTGGGCTGAGGCTCTCAAAGCAATAGAGACGTATCGGGGAGAAGTGAAAAGGCGAGACTATCCTGCGAAAGAGCATACGTATCCCATGCCAGAAGGGGAGTTTCAAACATTTGAGAAAGCCGTGAGGGACTTGTGAGGACAAGGTCATGCTTCACCTACATGACTGTATGAGCGGCGCTTCGTCGTTCAAATTTTGTTTCATTGTTCATTAGCAAGAGCGCGTTAATTCTTTGTCGTGGCGTAATTATGAGCATAAACAAGGGGTCTGTATATCTTGACAAGGCAATGACGATAGAAACCAGAACAAATGTCGAAGCAATTCAGCCAAATGCAGGTGTCACGGAGTAGGCAACAACCAGTTGATCCTGAGCATTCTTGAAGCACTGCAACAAAGTCAGCCTCAACATCATTAGTTCCCGCTGCTTCCGTGGAAAGCGACTCTCCTCGGCCATACCTGATGCAGATTGCCCACAACCTCATCCAGACTCGGCGCAAACGCACTATTGACATACAGAAAGACGCTGTCCGTGTCTCTGCACCTCAGCTTCCTCCGCAGATACCGCGCAACCTCCTCAAACTTCCTCGTGGCCGTGATCTTGCACAGCTCCTGCGCCAAGCTCGGCGCCGACCCCACGGGCTTGAACCTCACGATAACCTTCTCATGCGCGAACCCGCCGACACTCTCCAGCGCGGCCGTGGCATCCCGCGGCAGGTCGGCCAGCATCACCGACGCACTCATGGTAAGAGGGAGCTCCGGAGAGGCCCTGCCCGAGCGGCTATCATCTTCGTCGGCAGCGGCAGGCAAGGGAGGGTCGCGTCCTTGGTCAGGCATGGGCTGTGAGGGAGTCGACGCATGTGCACGGTTCATCATTTCTCAACGAGAACGACATGGACAGCCGTTTCCCCGCATATATGGCCAGAAGGGAAATAAAGTATCTTGGGGCTTCGTGAACTATGGCTCTCCTGTATTGTCGCTTGCTTTCTTGCGAAGCATGCAAGGAAAAAACGGTCTGATGTCGAAGAAGCAGGCAGCGGTGCTTACTGGCCCAGACAGATCAACACACAGTACGAATATTAACACATACTGTACAGCCATAACCACCTCTTTCCTGCACTTTTCCATCAGAAACTGCAGGTCTCAAGGCATCCTGGAGCTTGTTCAATCTTTATAACTATGCTTTGGTTATTGTAAAATGCAAAATACACATACATGAAGTAACAAGTATATGTACAATCACTGTAGCTTCCCATAGACAGCCATGAGCGTTATGTGATATGCAGCACCAAAAATGCTCCTCTAACCTTCCGCCATGCAGACCATTCCCACGTATCTCTTGCCCTCCTGGCGTTACCATAGTTCCATCCCTGACCTGGTAAGTCGCTAAAAAATGTCAAGCACGAAAAAAATAAAAAAAAATAAAAAAAGAATAAAAACAAAAACGCCTCGTCATAGTATGACGGTCCGATCGACGAAGTGGGGGAATTGATAAAAATGACTAGCCATGCCGCTTGCGCCGTATTGCATGCAATTCTTTATGCAGGGCAAAAAGAGCAATGATGTATGAATAGAAGAAGTGAATAAGTATTTTCCTTGGGGGTATTTTCCGTCAAGGGCTCCTTTCGGTTCATCTTCCACCGATGGTAAAGGGCAAAAAGGAACGTGATATTATCTGGATGGGATTCTAATGAGAATGCTGGGAATGGAAATGGAAAAAAGGTCCGAGTCCTATGCTGCAAGCTCCAGCCAGGGCATGAAGGCGCCGGCTGTCTAAAGGAGATTGATGCACAGGTATGCTCATATGAGAACCAGACTGTGTATGATGATGGCATTTTGGCGCCCATGGAGAATGCAGACAAGGTCCGGTCATCTGTGTGAGCCGTGTGCTTGCGAATGAGATGAACCGCGACAAGTTGCATTCTACCAGTCCCCTTCATCATCATCATCATAATCGGCGCTTGCATATTTCGGCACGCGCCTTAGCTGTTCGAGCAGCAGGTCCAGTTCGGTCCAGTTGTCATCATTCTCGGCAAACTTGCGATGTTTACGAGAAAGAATATGCTGTAAGTCATGGTTAACTTGGGAATACACATAGCGGACTGATACAATGGACAAACCTCGTCAAAGTCTGTAAATTTATCTTGGCAATTCTCACAGTATCCTGGCTTCAGGTCTTGCTTGCTCTTGAGCGTTTGTGAGTATGTCTTCCTATCTTTTCCCTCTGTTCTTTGGGAATCTTCGTCATGAGGTTGGACGGCTCTGGACGTGGGACGGCCCATGGTGGTCGATCTGCTAGATGCGACATCCACCGAGACCTCGGCGAGACGACGGGAGCTGATATCATACGAGGTCGGGTTGGCCTTCTGTAGCACCTTCCTTTGTAGGCCATGGACCTCTTTACTGGTCCCGGCCTTGCTGCCATTGATACCTGACGTAGATGAAATCATCTGGGAACGGATAGCCGAAGTTACGTTTGACGGCTGCATGCCCGAAGCTACGGGCTCACCGGCAAGCAATCTAGCAGCTTCAGCACGACTGGTAAACGCATTCTGAAGTTTCGATTCCGCCTGCTTAGAGATGGCAGCTTTGGCGAGATTGGAGAAGTCATTCGAGGTCGTCAGTCGAGTGCGGCTGTGCCCGTCTTCCATTTCTGCCAGGCTTCGTTTCCCAGTGACGGATTTGAGCAAAGGGATCTCTGGAGGCTTCGACACAAGAGCTGGACCCTCTCTTCTCACAGCCCGTGCCTTTCCCCGTTCACACGTGCGACGTTGATCCTTTTCGGGACTTTCCTCCTCCACGAATGGACATCGACCGCTACCAACGCTTCGAAACTGGGGCCATTCGCCTTCCTGCTTGTTGGCCACTTTGGAATACTCACGTACCATGATAGGCTTGTACTTCTCATCCATGTCCCACACATATATATACGGTCCTTTGAAGTAAACCATCTCTCGATTGACAGCAGTAGGGTCACGATCAGACGGCCCATTGATGCGTTCATTGTGCAGCAGTTGGAGCAGATTCGTCTCGTGTGTGCCCTTGTTTATACCATACTGACTGCGAGCACACGCCGCCTGTGTCGAATGGTTGCCTGACTGAGTTTCTGATTCCAACAAAACGGCAAGCATGTTCTGAAATTTGTCCAACGACCATATTTTCTTGCCCATTTCACGAGCTTTGTGCAGGACATCATTATTAGTTTTCCCCTTCGCTCGTCTGGTAGGGTCATCGCTCTGACGTTGTGATGGAGCTCGACTCTGTCGAAAGTCGAACAGAAGCTTTCTTCCCGCCGCCATTGCATTCCGATCCAACAAAGATGGGTTTATAGTCTGGGGCTGTTCTTCTGGTTCCTGTTGAGCATGTCCGATATTTTGCTGCTGCTGCTCCGTCTCGGGCTTCTCGGCTGGAATCGACCGCGTCGTGATGACGTGAGTTACACCAATTGAAAAAAATGGTTCTTGGCGCTATTCGGGATAGAGCAACGCGTCAGTCTGATCCAGAGGTTTGCAAGAGGTTATATCAGGAAGTCGTTACTCACGGCACCAAGATACGTGACTCGCTTTGTCAACTTTGCTTTGATATCATCCGGAATACTCTCAAAGTAGAAGACCATTTTGGGGAATCTAGCTCGATGGTGCTTCTTCCACATCTCCTTTTCCGTGTCCACATCTTGCACGCTTCTCGTCGCGGGTTGCGTTGATATAGTGGCACGATCTTTAAGTGTGGAACGCGCAACGGCTGAGCGTTGCACCAGGGTTTGCGGACGAGAGGGCTTGGTCGGAGAGCGGACGGCTCGTTGAGAGCCATTGTCGAGCGCCTGCTTCTTCACAGGCGGCGGCTGGCCGTAGGCTTCTTCACGTTGCAAATTGGCGTAAGACCGCTTCTGCTTTGCGTATGCATGGAGAGTCGCGTGGCCTCGCAAGGGTGAATTGGCGACGTTGGGGTTGCTCGTCAGAGGTAGCCGCCGCGAGGACATGGCCGCGATGGGAACTGGCGTAGGAGATAGGGATACGGCAGCCATAAAACACCCCAGCAGGCATGCTCTGGAAGTTGGAACAACCAGAGCGTGAGCCCAAGAGACGGGATATGTGTCGATTGTTGTCTCGAAGCCGCAATCGGGGGAGAAGGGGGGGGGGGGGGGCGGGGGGGGTTTGTTTTGTTGTGGCGAGGTCACGAAAAGCCTGAGCGAGGAGGGGCTTTGGGCCACGCCTGGGCGAATAAGGCGAGAGGTACCTGGGACCTGGGACGTGGCAAAGCACGCGACGTGTAGAGGACGATACACGTCAGATGTGGCTCGCTTCCGGACAAGAAGTAAGAGATGCTAGGGGGGACATTGAAGGCGCCAAAGTGAGGCCCGTGCAAGAGATATCAAGGACCTCTTGGGCAACTCGGACTTTTAATGTTGCAGTCGACAACCTCGAGGAGCGTGGTCGAGCGGGTTGAAGGAACAAGTGCGTACTGGCGTTGGGACGAACGGGGCGCTGGAGCTTCGCGCTTGGCACAACAGCGCTATGCCCAGTTTGGCGAGGGTAACCAAAAACACGCACGGACCAACCCGCTGCACCAGCAACGGGCGAAGTGTAATACAACTCACTGTAACAGACGTACTGCGTAGACTGTAGGGCTCTGCAGCCACTGGGCGCAGTGAGCGGGTAGCTGTTGAGGCCAGCCACAGCGGGGGACCGTTCGTTGCTTCAGCGGCCATGCAGCGCACGCCCTCAGGGGGGCTGGTATGTGTGTACAGTACTTCCATTATACGGCAATTTTCAATGACGAATTATGTATCGCCGGGTTACGTCTGTACTCAGGAATAAATCCCACACAAATCTGCAAATCTGCACAGCTTCGACGCGTCTCTGCAGCGTAGCCCCTGCTCCTCGCTCTGTACAACGCCACACCAAGGCAGTGGTCTGTCTGGATCCATCACCTTGTTTCTGTATGCGTATGGTGTGCGTACGTCGGAGGTAACGTGCAGGCTTTATTTACCATACGACGGCGACGACGACGACGACGACGACGACGAGTTATTCCTCGTCCATCAAACTCTACGGTTGCACATTAGCAACCTGCGCTTGGCAAGGTGCGGCTGTTGCCCTGGAGCCTTCTCTGATACTGAACGTCCATTTTTTGGCTCTTCGACTCACGTCTTCTTCTTCTCTGGATGGTCTCCTCCGCCATTGGACCGACCCGTTACCCCGGTCTCGTTGCTTCTCTCCGAGTTCCACAAGGATTCCATCCTGAACCCATCTCGAAATGAGGTTCCCACGGCCTTGGCCTTCATGCCGGAGCTCGTTTATTCCTCGCTGCACCCGGCCCATCAAGGCTCCGTGGAAAGCAAGCAATCACTTATTCACCCACTCGCCATCAAGAACAGCAGGTGATTCAGAATACACGATAGCCAAGGGATGTTATTCCGCCGGCACTGTCGTGTCCGCCGCCGACATTCGGTTCGGACAGCCCCTGTACGAGACACATCCCCACATCCTCAAAGCAGGTGAACGTAAGAACAGCTCTTATATCTCTTATATTCCCCTCGTTGATTTTGGCTGGCAAAGCATTGATATTGGCAGCAGATGAGCCGCAAAATCCAGAAGCTACCAGTCTGCTTGCCATGTCGCCGGTCCTCGCCTCGTCTACAGCCGTTCTAGCTAACCTCCTTGATCACTCATCCCAGTCACACCTGGCATCACGGCCCAAGAATATGCAGACCGTAGGGCAGCGCTTGCCTACTCCATGGCGGAAGGAGGTATCGCTGTTCTCCATGCTGCCCCCCTGCAATACAAATCTGGCGCCGTCTTCCATCCCTACCGGCAAGAGTCCAATTTTCTCTGGCTAACAGGCTGGAAGGAGGGCGAAGCCATTGTCGTCATTGAGAAGACCGGCACAAAATTGGGCGACTACACCTTTCGCATGTTCGTCAAGCGGAAAGATGCCAAAGATGAGCAGTGGAACGGTTATCGAAATGGCATCGACGCAGCTCGAGACGTCTTCAACGCAGACGAGGCCTACTCGATAGACAGCGCGGACAGCCTCCTTCCCAAAATCCTGCAATCGGCCAAGGTTGTGTATGCTGATGTGCAGCCCGTGGCTGGGTCGGGGAGAAACTGGTTGTGGCGATTCTTGACTAGCAAAGAAGCAACTCGTCCGGCCAGGACCCCATTGACTCCCACGATGAACCAGTTACGCGTCGTCAAGAGCGCTGCGGAAATAGCCAACTTGCGCAAGGCAGGCCAGATCTCAGGCCGCGTCATAACGGAAGCAATGCGGCGCGGCTGGGCGAAAGAAAAGGACCTCCATGCCTTCTTGGACTATCAGTTCGCCATCAACGGGTGCGATGGCCCGGCATACATCCCAGTAATTGCAGGCGGAGACCGCGCCAACTGCATTCACTATACCGTGAACAACGACGTTTTCAAGCAGGACGAGTTCATCCTGGTAGACGCCGGCGGCGAGTACGGCACATACATCACCGACATTACGCGGACATGGCCGGCGTCCGGCAAGTTCGCCCCCGCCCAGCGCGACCTCTATGAAGCTGTGCTGAAGGTCCAACGCACAGGCGTGTCGCTGTGCCGCGAGAGCGCCAACATGTCTCTCGAGGACATCCACGGCGTCACAGCACGCGGCCTCGTCGACCAGCTCAGAAACATCGGATTCGACGTCTCCATGAGCAACATCGACCAATTGTTCCCTCACCACGTCGGCCACTACATCGGCCTCGACGTCCACGACTGTCC
The DNA here is from genome assembly GCA_000709145.1 of Balansia obtecta B249. Taxonomy (NCBI): domain Eukaryota; kingdom Fungi; phylum Ascomycota; class Sordariomycetes; order Hypocreales; family Clavicipitaceae; genus Balansia; species Balansia obtecta. The sequence goes on from JFZS01000063.1 coordinate 55,050, forward strand.
CGGCCACAGTCGGCGAGAAAGGCTGAAGCGCGGACACTGCATCACCATCGAGCCGGGCGTGTACGTGCCGCACGATGACCGGTGGCCCAAGCACTTCCACGGCATGGGCATCCGCATAGAAGACAGCGTCTGCGTCGACGAGGACTCGCCGTTCATTCTGACCACCGAGGCCGTGAAGGAGGTGGACGATATTGAGGCGCTGCGGTGACGTGTACTAATTCAAAAAAAAACAAAAAAAAAAAAAAAAAACTGTAATCATATCTGGCATGCATGCATTGTATGTATGAACCATGTTTCACAAGCGGGGAAAGGATACGAGACGAAATATTGGTACTGCGTGTTTTTTACCTTGTGTACTTCGATTCTCGCCGCATTCGGCACGTGGCGCTCGATTCCGACTCCATGTTCCCAGAAAACCCTCTTCCACCGGGTACCTACCCTTTTACAGTAAGCATGGCTTTGCTCCTGATTTGGGTAGAATTTGCCTCTTTTGAACAAGGGTGTTTGGCAGACAATAGTCTGACACAGGGAAGCACGCGAGGGGGATTTCGTGATTGGATTTGATCTAAAGCCTTTCCTCCGCCGCGCCGAGTGGAGATGAACCCATCTATGATTCACAGAAATTCTCTTGTTTTGGTTTTTTTTTTTAAAAAAAAAAACCTACATACTTCCTCATTTTGTATAATGCATCCCTGTAGCGCCCAGCGCCGCAGGCTTTCCATGCACATTGACCCTATACCATGTGTTATCTTCGCTACCGATCTCTTCATCGACTCTAAATCTCCAGTGCCACTATATTGACAAGTCATCGAGTTGAAGACGAAGGAGAATAACCAAAATGCCACCGTGCCAATGCCAAGAAGTCAGGTTTAGGGGCAAAAAAAAAAAAAGAAAAAGAAAAACCAGTTGGATATGGTTTTTAGGTTGACGCGTCCTTTGAAATGTACTTTTCGGTGACTTAGATGCTCTGTGGCATCAAAGCGTTTACAGTCAATTAACAGAATCCTCGAGGATCGAAAAGTGTCATGCTATGATTTGGCATCATCAGGCCAGCTTGGCTACCTGCATTGTTAAGAATGGTCTCGAACGCCTGTAGTCTTCGGGCGAGTTGTTGGTGTTCTTGCATAATGGTCTTATTTCGAGCCTCGAGTTGATGAATGTATTCTGTCGCCTTAGTCAAAACCGTGCCCTGAGCACATAGCCGGTTAGCACTATTTATTCTTGTACTTCATTGCTTTCTCGTAGGCAAATTAAAGTTGGGATGCCACGCGGGTACCGTCTTCTAGTCACTTTCTCGTTTTGTCATATTATCTCACCTTGCTGATTTTATTGTTGCTCTGTAGACCAAGGCCACCAGCTGATCTGCCTTCAGAATCACCGTCGCCTCCCGATGCCTGCAAAGCTGGCACGGCAGCCCGCAATTCAGCGATCCTGTCCTTGAGATTTGTTCGGTATTTGCGCTCAACGTCGTTATGGGCTATTCGATCGGCTGACCGAGGTTTTGGTCTTTCGCCCGTTGCGGTCAATTTTCTTGATGTGGCTGGTCTTGTGGTCGATACTCTTTTTGTCTGCTTTTTCACCTCGGGTTCGTCGGATACGTCGCTGTTCTTGATGCTTCCCGGATTGACCTGGCCTTCCGCCTGCAGACTACCTGGACTTTGCGGTTTCTTGTCGTATTCCCGTAACGGTCTGTAGTCTCCCATTCCTGCCCCAAATCCTATACCGAAGCCAGTGGTTGGAATGAGGGCTGCCGGTATTCTCCCCATGTTAAGGGCTTCCTCCAACAATCTTTGTTGCTCGTTATGATCGGTGGTCCGGGTGTAAATTTCGTGTTTGATTTCCTGTGGCATATCTTTGGCGAAAGATGTCAGTCGCAAGCCAGGTTGGAAATTCTCTAATCCCTCGGTTTTTTGGAACGGTCCAAAATTTGCGTCCACGGAAATCTGAGGTGCCAGTTTTGGTTCGAAGTCTTGTGGCTTTTCCTTCATATCTGGTGTTGATGATTCAAACATTTCCTCATCGTCGGAAAGCGCTTGCTCAAAAGCACTGTCATCGAAAAAGTCTTCCTCTCTAAATGGGGCAGTAGCAGTAGAATACAATCCACTGCCGAGTCCGGGAGTAGAGTCGGAACCGAGACCAAGCCTGCAAGCTTCATTAGCTCTCACAGTAACCAATGATGGACTGGATCTGTCGCATTCAAAGCATACTGATTTTGACTGGTCAGATCGGATCGCTTGGAGTAGTCGATCTCAAAGCTGCCCGTTTTCTCCAGATCATCGTCAAAGGATATCCAGTAATCTATAGAGTCCAAGGCAGGCGTATCTGACTCCAGCTTCATTCTCTTCTTGTCGTGGAGATCCCTAGGCGAGAAGGTGCGCGACTGGCCGTCGGGTAATGAAGTAGCTGATGGTTGTGCGAATGAGAGATCGGCGAATGCAGCAATCGCCGGATCGAAGGAAGGTATTGACATGTTCGAAGGGGGTGTAAAGTCAAATGGACTCATACTGGCACATCCTCCTGACCAGCTCGACGCATCTTGAGCAGGTTGCGAGGTTTGCCGCGACGAGGACATGTCCTGGTCCAAACTGTTTACCGACGTCTCCCTGATGACATCTTTGTTCATTGTCGGACTGCGGACTTGACAAGGGCGGATTTATTGAGAAAGGAGGTGTTGTGACCACGAGGCAATCACTTCTGGTGAGGCTATTCTCATTGAGCGCAACGGGCAGATTCAGATGGTGAAGTCTGGCGATTGACGGATCTGCCGCGATGGTCGTGACACGGGTATTGGTGGGTGGCAGTATTAAGTATGGTGAGTTGTTGCTGCTCCGCCGGCAGTTGCAAACAGAGAAATTAAGCGCTTGCTGCTTCTCTGGGTGTTCACTTGTGTGTTTTCTGTGTTATTATCCACTTTGTTCATGTATAAGTTGAACCATGGTTGGGGTGACGCCTGCCGTTTTTAAAAAGAAGTGTGTAGGCGCAGCTGGCAGGAACCGCTTAGCGAGTCCGGATTAAGGAAGAGGGGGAATTTTTTTTTTAAATAAAAAAAAAAAAAAAGAGAGAGACTGACAGCAAGGCGCAGAGAAAAGAGGAGAGACAAGCATGCGACTCGGCTGTGACAGGTCAGATGGCTTTCGATCGAAAGCGAGGCGAAAGGCTCTGGGATGTGCTGAAGTTTGCAGAAAAGAGACAAGCCCGTCGTCCCTCGACAAGAAGGCTTACGAGACCGACGAGACCGACGAACGAGACCGACGACTCCGTATGGGTATGCACCGGCTCACGTTTTCAGGAAGAGAGAGTGTGATGTGGCAGCCTCCTAAGGGAGCGGTAATCGTGGCCGCGGCGAAATTCTCCGTAAAATCAGGCTACTTTTCTGTCCAGCTCGTGGGGGAAAAGGAGGGTCATGCTCCGGAGCATTCAACGATGATTACCAGGCATGATCATGGTCCTGGTTACGGTCACAGTCACAGTCACAGTCATGAACCCTTGCGGGCGCACAATGCAAGCAGCCATGCCAAACGCAGCCGCAGGCAGCCGCAGGCAGCAGGCAGCAGCAAGCAGCGGCAAGCAGCGGCAGCGGCAGCCCCAAGCCCAGACCCCCAAGTGCCGCGCCGCGCCGCGCAACAGAGCCAAAGTCGAATGGCGAAAAATACTCGATCGGAAGGAATGAGTGAATGAAAAGTGTCTGGCCTCAGAATCCTGAATTGTATTCCCAAATGTCGGCTAGTCCCGGCTGCTACTGCTGCTGCTGCTGCTGCTGCTGCTGCTAACGCATCCGCACCTCCTCGAAATGCTTTCTCTTCGCCAAGCGAGAGCCCTGCTGGGCCCCAAAAGAATGGCCTGACTTTTCATAATCATCCGCGATTCATTCCTGCGGCCCGCCCGCCGACGACCACCAAGGAAACCCATGCATTTCCATGTGGAAGATCGTATGATTAGGCACTGTGGTGCGTCAAAACGGTCGTCATGGTGGGTCCTCGCTCGGATGTCGACGAGCATCTCATTGGCCGCTCGTCTTGTCGCCCTCCTACACGTCAGCCTTGTGCAGGGAATCTGCTGTAAAGCAGGCCCCACTCGCAGAGTGGTGGAGAGTACCTATGTAGGTACCCAGGTACACGCGGCGTTGATGCTTATGTGAATCATCTTATTACACTCCGTTATGTAGGTAGGTAATTCAATGCCTGCCTCTTGCTTGAGCGATCTCGACCGCGAAGCCACCTCACGCGTGCTCCAAAAGTTCGCCTGCCTCGAATCTGGGCATATTGTTACAAATTTGCAACACGTATGAGCTACTCTGTATGCGAGAGGTACCTAGGTACATAGGTCGAAATGGTAGCAAAGTGCCGCATGCAGATCTACCTCGCTGATTGGCTGTGTGGAATCGGCACGTTAGTTGGCCGAATCCGTCCGCAGCCACCGATGCAACTTAATCAAACCTTTTTTTAATACCAGCCTTCGAATGCACTCACCTGATTGCCCTGTTCTCCTGTTCCCCTGTTCCCTGGTCCTTCTCAAAAAAAAAAAAAAAAAAAAAAAAAACTGTCAAGTTTTTCGTCTAAAATTAGGATTGTTTCGAAAACTATTTGAGACCTGCTGCATACCTAAGTGCCGTCGGTGCCGACGTGGTTCCCGTGATAACTCGTAAGAGTAAAGCTCTCAAATGACGGTACAGACATAGTCACAGAACTCTACGTGAGAGCTACGGACTGTCATACATGTAGTGACAGGCTGATGACAGGCTAGTCAGAGTCATCAGGAACCGGGTTGGCTCGCCATGGTACATGCTGAACATTGCAGATCGTGCTCCATATCGCTAGTACGAACTAAGCAGAGCGCAGCCATAACTGCACCAGGTCTTAAGCACCATCTCTTCAGCTTGCGGAGGCAACTCGTCTGGGCTTTAGCTTTAATATATTCCTCCGTAACTGCCTCCCTATTGCGGTTCCCGAGATGTGAATCAATTCCCCACTTTCTATTTCTATTTTCATCTATTAGCTTGGGTCACTCTATGGCGCAAATCTTTCTATTTTTAAAGGGGAAAGCGGGGGTTTACGCAAAGGTGAGAGCCAAGCAGGGAGAATGCTATAGCAGTTGCTAGAGTAGTTACCACTTTACATAGGGTCAATCCTAATATCAGTGGGATACATTATATACATCATGATGCATCCTAGCATGGTCGACTCACGACCGAACAAATTTACTAACAGCCATTCCAATTTGACTCTGAAAAAAAAAAAAAAAAAAAAAAAAAAAAGAGAGAGAGAAAGGAAAAAGAAAAGAAAAGAAAAGAAAACGCAGCAGGCCTCTGATGAATCCAGTAAACGCTACAAGGGCAAGCGGGAGGCATGCTACCTTGCGCGGCGTCGCAAAGTACAGAGAAAGCGCCGTCCTTCCTGACTATAGAGGGAAAGACCTCTACCGGAACCTGAATGGGGACCAACTGCTGTTGAAGCTGGCAAGGACTCAAGCCTGCTAAGTAAAGTGAAGACTATCGTGACTTTAGCATCGAAAGGTGCAGCACAGCTTCAACGCAGCCTCGAACCCAACAGGAGCTTATTCCGACAATTTCGCCGCACCTATGATGACAATAAACTCAGCCGGCATCAGCGTACTGGTCTTCTGTTAACGTTAACCATATCCTTTTATAATGGACTGCTACAGTTCGACAAACGATAATCCCCACCACTGCCACGCTTTCGCCGCCACCAAGACAAACTCTCATATTATTCATTGCGACGTTGCTGCCGCGGCAGCCGTTTAAAACTGAGCATATAACGACTGGCCCTTCTGGACCAAGCACAACTTAAAGCAAGAACGGCTCCTCTTCCCTCAGCGAGCGACAATTACATCTCGTCCTCAGCATCCGCCGTTATGAATGGTCGTATATGGAGCCGGCCATCGCTCAGCTGAATGGGAATTGTGATGCTAACAAAATCATTTCCGTATGGATATCCGTAGTCTTCGTCGTCAGTTCATCAAGTCTTTCTCGTAGGCGTTTCCAAGGTCGAAGCAGGCATGAAGCTCTGGACAAGTGAACTGAAATGCCTCATTTGCAAATGCGAGGCTTCGGTAGCGTTCGCTTGCGCACGCAGTCGCTACAAATTGTGGTAGCGTATATCACCTCATGTTCGGGACTGGGGCCCTTGCAACCTTTGGCAGTCCGATCGCACCATTTTATACCACCTATGGAGGTATGCCCGCAGAGATATTTCTCGTCTACCTGTGTACACATCTCTGTGTTGCCAGCAGATATTGTCTGGTCACGGTTTTCAAAAGTGCTGGATATGATTGGGTGAGTGGTTGGCATCCCTTGTCTCGTTTTTTCCGAATGACGTAAATTTGTCGCACGCAAACTATGCCTATTGTCGAGCAGTTTTCGGTCTGAATGCACGGGATCTTTTTTCTTTTGAAGGTAACGAATTCCTTGCTTGGTCGGGATGAAGGAGGAAAAGGCCCAGCCGTCAGGTATCGGGGGTTTTATATATGTCCATATATTCATTCAGTCTTGTGCTTGTGCTTCGGAGAGGTTGTCGTCCTTGAAGCTGTTCCTTCTCATCATCAGAAAATGGTGCTTTGCCCAGGCGCAATGATCACTGTCTAATAACAGTGCGAATCATGGGTTCATCAGCGGCAAGCACAGAGGTGAATGGCTTCCTCGGCACTTAAACGCTTGTTATTCAGCAGATGCCAGCAAAGAGTCTGTCGAAACTGGGCTGAAGATGAGACACCTAGTTGAACGTCCACCTGGAGAAGAAAGCGAAATTAGAAGCCATGAAGACGGGTCTTTGTTGTCACAATATCCTGTGTCACCGGGAGTTTATTTTCCACAGCCCGGAAGTATAAGGTACAGGTTGGTGTTCCACTTTCTGCGGGTCATCGCGATCCCTCTTGACAATGCCAACTACTTCTTGGAGCTATCAGTTATCTCCTGCATCACCTGCATCAACGGTCATGCAACCTGGGATTTTGGACTAGTCGGCGCGAACCCTCTGTCATCTTTTCGTTTTGCCGCTTGACTGAAGGCACGTATAGCCACTTAAGCAAAAGTGTTTTCCCATGGAGCTCCGCCTGAGCCGGCATGGCTTGTTGTTGTATATGACGCACTTTAGTTCTGTTTGTTGCCAAACATGACGCATTCTTGATGCTTGTCCGAAAGGACCAAGCCCAGCGACTGAAAGGTCCTGCCGCATCGTCTTGCTGGTCATGCATGATCAGTGTCCGGTCCGTTCCATCAGAGGGTCAGAAGGGTTGCAACAGCAATGTCGGAACAAAAGGGTTATAGCTGCTCCAAAGAGGCAACGGCGAGAGCAGCTTTACGCGCTTGGCGCTGCAAATGAGGATAAAGAGAGAGTGTGGTGTGTGTGAGAGTAAAAAAAAAAAAAAGATAAAAAAAAAAAAAACAAGGCTGCAACTCCACTAAGGCCCACGAAGTGATACGTACACATCCTTCCGCCCACGCCCTCCCGCCCTCGCGCACAACATTACTAAACTTCTTCTCTTTCTCTAACACTACGCAGCATCACCAAAAATTCCATTTGCATTGCTAGATCATCTAGAAGTGTTTACAAAACAGAAAAAATAGCGTTATTTATGCATTCCCCCCCCTCCCCCGTCTTCAGAGCACCAATATCGTGCCGCTAGCCAAATTGCAGAGGCAGGTGGTCCGAATCCCAGAACTTTGTGAGCGTTCTACATACACTACAGGGTACGGCAATCAATAATCTTCCGTGAGCTAACTCCAAGGAACGGCCAAAGTCGCGGGACCCACACATCTTCTACGATCTCGTCGGTACCTCCGAAGGCCGCTGTGGCTGCGGTATCTACGTGCCTTTGGGCCCCGCTAGTCCTAATTGGTCGATTACCAGGTACGTAGCCGCCGGTCGGATCCTTCTCTCCTGTGAGCAAAAAGTCGGGTCGGTAGTTTTATCTGCGAGGGGAAAGAGGAGTCATTACTCTTGCCATGGCAGTGGGAGTACGGCACCGTGACATCTCGTCATGATATGAAGCTCGAGTGGTGCGTCCACCTTCCAAAACTATCTTGATGCACCAGGAAATAAGAAACCAGCGCAAACAAGTGGCGTTTGGGAGTTGAACTCCGAGGTCGCGGCATCATCTTGACAACAACGCGAATATAGGTACGAAGAGGGCCGGGAAAGGAGGAGGAAAGGGAAAAAGAAAGAAAAGGTTGACAAATCCGGAGACTCGTATGGGGGCCTCGCTGTGGTGAGCAGGGTCTGGGGGAATATGAAAAGTTCCAAGTCAGGCCAGGCTTCTCGCGCTGCTACAATCGAGGCCGTTGTGAAGCCGTTGTGAAGCCGTTGTAAAGCCACGGTATTTGAAACACTGCTCGCCAAGCATTGCTCACCGCAATCATTTCTCCCTCAACTTATTCTTGGGTGACTGGAAAAGACTTACACTAGACATACATGACTGAGAATCTCCTCCCTTTTCAGGCCGAGCTCGGAGGTCTCCTTCCCGCCACCGCGCTTAGTCCTTGTTCCCGCAATCTCCGTTAATTCATATAGAATCCATAACCGTCTCCCGCGGGCATTTCATACATCTCAACACCCTTGCTTCTGACGAAATGGTGGGCCGCCACAGAAGAGCAGCCGAAGCTTGTAGCTTCTGCCGTCGCCGCAAGGTGGGTTTCAACAACTTAATGTCCCTCCTTAGTTTCTCTTGTCGATATATTAGTCCCCGTCTCATTGTCTCACATTTGCCGGCCTTTGGACGTGCTGACACTGATGTGACTGTACCTAGATCAAGTGCAATGGAGCTCACCCTAGTTGTCTGAACTGCCAGGCTTACGAGCAAGAATGCGTGTATGAGCCTGTTGGGGAAGCTGAGAAAGAAGTCGGTCGTAGACGGCACCATGAGGGCCAAACGCCAAAAGTTAGATCATGCTGGGGATGGCGAGCCATCGTCTACGCCTACGCCTACGCCTACGCCTATGCCCAGAAGGGACACTACTCATGTTGCCGGATCGGCTGGCATCAATGAAGGCCCCGATAGTACTACCTACCCTCCCGTAGAAATGCCCGACGCTCGCTCCGTCCCTGCCGAGGGAGGTGTTGCCCGGATTCTCATGTCGGCGAATGGTGTGTCGACCTACCATAGCCGAACCAGCACGCCGTATGAGGATAATATATCGGAGCGTCCGAATGAAGGCAAGACGCGTTCTCAAGTGGCAGATGAGTGGGTTGAGCGCGGCCTCGTCGCAGAAGCCGCTCGACAACGCCAACTTGAAAATCTGTACCTCGGTCGAGGCAAGCTGGACTTTGACGGTGTTGATCCGGAGCTCGGCATGCATCTGCTGTCCATCCATTGGAATCGCCAACATCACTCCTTCCTACTGACCTACCGGCCGGCGTTCATGAGAGACATGGCATGTGATGGGCCGTACTTCTCCAAGCTGCTCCTTAACGCGATATACTTTGGCGCCCGGTGACGTGCGCACGGCTGGCTGGAGGTTCCGGAGCCGAGTACGCGAGCTTCTGGGCAGCGCCCTGACTGCAGCAGCATCACGACTATCCAGGCGCTTCTGCAGATGATGAACTCACTGTTCGCCCTTGGCGATGAGCGCAGTGCCGCTTGGCTGTACGCCGGCCTGGCCTTCCGCATGCTGATCGATCTCGGTATGCATGTTGACTTGAGCAAGACGGAGTGGTTATCCGACGAAGATCTGGAGATCCGGCGCCGTGTGTTCTGGTGTGCGTTCGTCGTCGACAAGATGCAGAGTTTATACCAGGGCCGGCCGGCCAGTCTGAGAGACACGGACGTGCTGGTGCCCATCAAGTTCCTGGATACCTATGAGGAGCTGGAATACTGGCAGCCGTTTTGCGTATTCTTCGAGAACCTCAGAGTTTCCCGGCTCACCCGCCTACAGAGTGTCTACCTTTGCGGCGCTCTGCAAGCTTTCTCTCGCCATGAGTGATATCCTGAGCAGCATCTACACCGAGCGAAGCGTCGACCAGACACCCGCCAAGCTATCCCGCACCCTGGAAAGCCTACAACTGAAACTGGCTGATTGGAAGAACGCGCTGCCGGAGCATATCCAGTTGAACTTGGCTAAACCCGGGGATCCAGCATCCTTCCCTCCCCCACACGTCTTCAGTCTGCAGTGAGTTGTTGCGCAAAACTTGCGTTCAATATCAAACATGCTGATTCGACTAGTGCCATGCACAACGTGCTCATCATCCTGCTACACCATCCATTCGTTGCCGATGGCCATCTGTACAACACGTCCCGTTCGATGCTGGTAGACTCCTTCATGAAGTGCGCCACCGCAGCGTCCAATATCTGCAGCATTCTTCGCGCCTACCACAAGGCATTCTCCATCCCGCGTGCTCCCTACCGGCGTGCTCCCTACCTGATGTCCTATGCGACATACGTGGCCGCCACCATTGTCGTTCGCATTGCTGCCAAGCGCCGAAACGAGGCGACCATCTATGCAAACCTGGCAACTTGCCTGGCCGTCTTCAAGGAGAATCAGGAAACCAACTTTGCCTTGCGCAAGGCGGCCATGGTGGTCGAGACGCTGATGAAGAAGCTTGGCGTTGTCGTCGAACAGGGACCGGCTAATATCTCTACTACGCAGGTCTACTCGCCGATGACATCCGATGAGCTTGCGCCACAGGTCGGCGAAGCACCGACATCGTCGGAATCGCGTCCAGAGGCAGCGGTTGACATTCTTGGGGTTTCCGCTCCCGGCGGCTGCGACGTGACTCGGTTCTTGTCTGCTGCCGCGTCGGATGTCGTTGCTGACGCAGTTGCCGGGCCCTCGCACTCGGAGTGGGTGGACATTGATGGCATTATCCAGAGTTTTCTGCACGATAGGAGCGGTTCTAATGCTAGGCTAGGACTTGCTCTTGATTAGGATGGACCACGGTCTAGGCTAAGCCACGGCTAGAGCGTTACCCCAAGCGTCTTCGCCTCTGCACCATACATGTCGATGCCTAGTGCTTCTGTCTACACTTCCTATTCCGCTTGGCCTGTAGGGCTAGGAGACTCGCAGAACAATAAGTTTGCTATAATAGATAACTTGTTGTTTAGGTTCAACAACACCTTTCTGTTTGCTATAAACAGTAGATCAGTTGCATGACTAAAGCCGAGCAATAAACATTGTCTCTAAATAGGCGTGATTCGAAGACCCTGGATAAGCCGTCCGTCTACGCCCTGTACGATCTCTTGTGCATAGACTGCTATTGGAAGCCCACGGAAGCCAGTGAAGTTTCTTCTACGATGCTTGCTTCTACCAGAAGACGAAATAGGAAGTCAAAGCCTCAAGATGCGAAACTGCAAGCACAGTCCCATCCTGGCTATTCGTCATCACGCGGGACTCAAGCTAGGTCCGATATCGACTCTATTCACACTCCCGCAGGTCTGTCTCCGTCTTCCCGCGGGAACAGGGCCTGACGATCCGTAGCCGTGATACCACTTACACGAAGTGGCTATTTTCGAGCACTTACCATTCCAACCTTTCTTTCCGGGCAAAGAAAAATGCTCTGTGTATTTCTTGCACTGGCCGGCTAGCTGGGGGTGATGATACACAGTCGTCCACAAGACGATGTTCTCCTCTCAAGCGCTTTCCGTCGAGTCTCAATCCAAAGTCGCAATACCTTCGAAGTATCATCCGTGTTCGCTTGACACACTCACCTTTAACAACATCACTACTCATATTATCCTTTTATTCTTTCACCTCACTCACATCATGGCCATTCAAACTACCACCAAGCGGCCCAGGTGATGTGTCCTACCGTGCACTTCACTTTAATGCGCGCCGGCACATCAAAAGCGCTCTTCATCCATCGCAAAGACCTACCAACCGACCCGAGAGACTGGAAACGACACCTCGTTTCGGCGCTGGGCTCTCGGGGAAACGACGTGCGTCAGATGGACGGCGTCGGCGGCGGCGCGTCCACGACTTCAAAGCCTTCGGATCGCTCTGATGCTGACGTGGTGTGGACTTTTGTCCAAGTGGCTGTCGGCAGGGAGTCGATTGATATGACAAGTACATGCGGGAATGTATCGTCTGGCGTAGGCTCGTTTGCTTTGCAACATGGTCTCGTGGAGCGTCGACCCGGTTGGGAGAAAGTAAGTCGGTCTGCACATTGCACCCAGTACATACACTTTGCATATCGGTGCTTCGAATCACGCTTGGGGTTTATATTAATTTCATCCTTGGGGGGGCACAGATGGACATCCGGGTGTACAACACCAACACCGACAGCATCGTGGTGGAAACGGTGCAGCTCGATGAGGATGAAGATTTCCTCGAAGTCGGCTCCTACAACATGCCGGGCACACCTGTTCCGGCAACGAAGTCCGATGCTCGTTTAGAGATCCAGCTGGGAGCATGACGGGCACGCTCTTTCCGTCGGGCCATCCGCGACAAACTCTGCGTGTCAGAACGTTGTCCGGCATCTTGCCCGCGCTCTCGCTCTATGTCCCGGTGACACTCATCGACGCAGCCAACCCATTCGTCTTCGTCGACGGAGCAGCAGCCATGTTTGAGTTCAAAGCGGCCGTGCCGGAAAATACATTCGACGGCCTGGTCGAGATGATCCGTCGCGAGGGCGCCGTGGCCATGGGTCTAGCCGCGACTGTCGAGGCGGCGGCAACGACAAAAGGGCACGCCAAAGATTGCGCTGCTGTACCGCTGCGAAGACGGTAAAGGGCCCCTGCCGGCGGATATCAGGGTTCAATCGTACTCAATGGGCCTGCCGCATCCCAGCTTCCAGCTCACGGGGGCCGTGTGTCTCGCCACGGCGCTGAGCTACCCGGGCACAATCGCGGCTGATTTGTCGCGCGAGGGCGTAGCCGAGAGAATCGAGAAGAAGGGTGCCGTGCCGGCGTCAAAGTACAGGATCGCCCTTGGCAAAGGCGTCATTGAGGTTGCTGTCGATGTCGATGCCGGGGGAAAGGTGCGCGGATGTTCGGTCTCACGTACTGCGCGGAAATTATTCGAGGGGGATGTATCCTACTATGTATAGTGGACGAGCGGCTGTAACCCCTTTGATGCTATGGTACGTGATAAAGGTCAATATTTTACGTCGAGTTGGAGAAATCAAGTGATGTTTGGACAATTTCGTCTTGGCGGCTGGCGATGGCCACTGGGAACTTTGCATATGATTCCCTGGAGCTACGGTGTAGAGTGCTTCTTACAAGTGTGAGTGATACTATATTATCTGCATGAGTGTCTTGTGTCTTTGTGCCTCGGACGGAGACTCGCGCGACGTTTCTTTTCAACTTGACCCTTGTTGAAAGACGGCTGGTAACGTAGTAAGTAAGCTACGACTATTCAACGAGCGTCATGACATGTTGTCGGAACGCTATAAAAACGCTTCGTAATTAGATTTAAACACGATGGCTACATTTGTACCTCATTGAAGCCATTGGTATGCCCCAAAAGCAAAGATAACAATTACCCATTCAAGTCGCAGGCAACGGCGTCTTTGCCGAATGCTCCATTTCTTGCGCATCGCACTCAAAATGCACCTTTATGCCGTCACGATCAGGGTACAAGTGGTCCATCGACGGCGCCCCAAAGAGCGAGTCCATGTCCTTCATGCCGACGTTCTTCGTTTCGGGAACGCAGAAGAAGACCCAGGGAATGGCGGCGGTCATGAAGGCGGCAAAGACGAAGCAGGTGCCGTAGCCGATGTTGGGAATCATGTACGGCACACTCCTTGCGATGACAAAGTTCGTGACCCAGTGCACGGCGACGCAGATGGAGATGCAGGCCGAGCGGATGCACAGCGGGAATATCTCGGCCGCGTAGATCCAGGGGATGCCTGCCCAGGAGAAACACCATCCCACGGCGTAGACGTAGATCATGGCGATACCGGCGTAGCCAGACGGGGACATGGCCGTTGTCGATGATGGCGACGACGAGCCGGGTGCTGCCATCTTGACGTACGCGCCAATGTACCACATTGCGCATGCCTTTTGTATCTGTCAGCCATGAGAAGTCAGGACAAATTGCGCGCGCGGGTGGGATTTTTCGACTGACCACGATGAAACTCCCTGCCATGAGCGTCCTTGTTCGTCCGAAGCGATCGACTATGAAGGCCATTGCTACAAGGGTGGTCACAAACCTGACGACTCCGTAGATGGCCCGTGGCAAAGAAAGCCGTGTTCGAGCCGGTCAGGCCGATGCTTTTGAAGATTGTAGGGGAGTAGTAGTTTATCGCGTTGGGACCTGGCCATTTGCATGAATATGAACATGAGGCATCCGATCACGAGCCGCTTGCGGTTCGCAGGGATGGAAAACTCCCTGAGGAAAGAAGCGACGCCACGGCCCTCGACATTGTTTTCGTACTCAATCTGCTGAAATACACAATAGACTTCGTCCAGCAGATACGCATGGTCGGGCCGGGATACCCCTGAGCGCGTTGAAGCGTGGCGAGACATACCTCACGACCCTTCGCCTTGGCCAAGTATCTGTTGGTGGCGACGACTTGGACTCCGGTCTCTTGAAATGTTTCACTTCTGATGACGAAAAAAAGCCATGCAGACAGTCTTGCTTACCTGGGGGACTCGGGAATCAACAAGACGCCAATCGCTAGCAAACACCCCGGGATGAGTTGCACGGCAAAGCTGATGGTCCACTGCGTCGACGTCGGCGGCAGATTCTTGGCCAGCCCGTAGTTGATCCAGAACCCGAACATGGTGCCGGTCGACACCAGAATCTCGTAGATGCCGACCAAGGCGGCCGCAGGATACGGGCCGGCGAGGCCTCGGACACGTACAGCGAGACGACCATGCTCGCGACGCCGACGCCAACACCACCCACCGCCCTGCCTGCGAATATCATGGCCCGGGAGCCACGGGCACCTGTCTGCAGCGCGGAGCCCAGGATGAAGAAGAGCGACAGGAGGAGGAGATTCGGGCGTCGGCCCCAGAGATCACTCACGCGGCCAGAGGCCAGGGCGCCAGCGATGCAGCCTGCTTGCAGGAGCGACACAATGTTTGCCGAGAAGGCGTCCTTGTCTGGCTTGCTCGCGTGGACGAGGTGGAAGTCTCTGGGGATCCAGTCAGCTCGGTCTTGGGCGGGTGCAGTGTTTGATCCGGGGGTGTCAAGTTCCGCTTACCTCTGAAACGACTCCAGTTCTATTGGTGTGCCGATGAAGCCGAGATCGTAGCCGAACATGAGAGCTCCCATGCTACTGATGAGCGCCAGGATATAGACCTTGCAGCCGTAGACTTGCCTTGGTGCCTCGATTGCCGGCTCCATCTTGAAAGCGAGTGAGCCTCTCATCGTGTAGGTCGAGGAGTGAAGTCAACGAGATGGGGCAGGCAAAGTTGGCATGCAAAACCACGCGTCTACATGACGCAGAATGATCTGGCCTTGACGAGAACAGAACAGCCCCTTGTGCTCGTTAAAAACGTGACTTTTTTTCCCTTGCGGCATACCATGTTAGCTGCTACAGTTACAGTTGTTATATCGTCTCCCACGGGAACAGGGCCCGTTGCATTGTGTCCCGCGGGAGCAGGTGGCGCCATCGACGCCACTTGCAGTTCCAGCTTACACGATAGAAGCTGGGGAACTGCATCGCTCTGCCGCATCGGCGTCGAATACAACTTGTACAAATAAGACCAAGAGCAGGAATTGGGATGACCGCCGAGGAAAGGAAATGAAAATAGGAGGGGACCATGGCACCCCTCGGTCCATGTCTTCAACTCGAGTCTGTCAGAGGATTGTTGGGAGAAGCATGGAATCAGGCAAGTACACTAGTGCTGACGCGATTGTTGTGTGCTGTGATGCCACCGACAGAAGTGAAGCCGTAGATATAGCCCCTTTGACGTGTGTGCCTGAGGAATCGTGGTGTTGCGGGCTATATACTGCAGGTAGCTCGTGCGCCTGGAATCAAGGGTTGACTACCGAGGTATGTACCTATGTACCTTACTCCGTATAAGTCGCTTGTAATTTAAAATAGCTGCTCGTTCCGCTTTGGTGTCTCACTAATTCTCGGGCTAACCTCTGACAGGCTAGCGCCCCTTGAAGAAGGTAGATAGTCTAATTACAAAACATCCATTCAACTGTTGTCATGTACTCCGTACGTCGCCAAGTCTCGGCCACCTACCATGGCACGCCAACGTGGCTCCTGCCGACAGCTCGAAAGTGTAGAAGCTCTTGTATGTCAGTTTGGACACATTGATAGAACTCTGAATAGAGAGTTACGTCCTGAGTGCGCGAAGGCAACACCCAGGTCACGGAACCCACCTGACCTTAACACTTCGCGGTACTCCTAAACACCCACAGCTGATCTATGCATGCAATGTACCACTCTGTATAGCTAGGGACTGCTAGTACTTCTATCTTAGTAAGGTTTATACAAAAATAAAGTATCTCTTATCTTTCTTTATCCTGATTGGCCTACTAGCTGATAAGTGACCCAGTTGTTGCCTTCGCGCACTCAAAGGGCATAGTACATATTAATATAGCAAATAGATATACCACTAAACGTAAAGATTTGATTGGTCCAACATTCTAGTCGGTAGAAGTGTAGTCTACGGACTCTTCGGACCTACAATACAACCCTTGAATGATTTTACAAATCTACTTGCAGGGGGACTATAAGCCAATTAGATAACAGCTTAGGAATAGGTAAGACATAGAGTGGAGATAGAAGGTACTTTATTTTATGGATATTTTACTCAGAAAAAAGATGTATCTGTGGGGTAGTGCTTATACTCTGTATACCCCTCTACGTGCTTCTTTACACTCATCTAGCTGTTAAAGAGCAACCTAACTGGTGGAGAAAAGTGAGGCTTGTAGATTCGTAAAATCATTCAAGAGTTGTATTGTACTTGCGGATTCTAACGGGTCTGACTTTTCTACCGGTAAATCTGGAAGAAAGTTGAACCCGTTCGGACCACCGAATGTCACCAGTGCTGCTAGGTACCCAGGTACCTGGTATGGGTTGCCCTTGCCCTTCCAGGATTCTTACATCGTTATGACGCCTCGACCTCATGCCGCTAATCCTAATTCGGAGTATCGTGACTAACAACCTCCTGCATCGTCATTTTACCACCAGGGCTGCTGGCCCGAGCCGAAATCACCCACATCACGAAGCTCGTCGAACTGGGGTGCCGTGCTAGTCGCGGCCGCAGGGTATAAATTCCCTGGAGCTCCTCGCCTCGGACACGAGTAGCCAGCGGGAATCCCATCACAGCCGGTCCCGCGCATATTTTCGCTCGACAACTCGCGGGTGTCGCCATGAAGATTCCCCGTATTGCCGGCCTCGTAGCCCTTGGCGGACTGCAGCTCGCTGCTGCCGCCAATCCAAAAAGTGCCGATGATCTGGCCAAGTGCCCCGGCTACAAGGCGTCCAATGTCAAGACGTCAGACGGCGGGCTCACGGCGGATTTGCATCTTGCCGGCAAAGGCTGCGGCGTCTACGGAAGAGATCTAGACGACCTCAGGCTTGATGTGACTGTAGAGACTTGTGAGTGATGCACCCACCGCACCATAAGAAGAAGCTTTTCATCCGTATCAGCGATCACGGATCGAGTGTGCACCGTCGAGTCGCTGACTAGGACACTGCCTCGATAGCGGAGAGAATCCACGTCAAGATATATGACGCTGCCGAGCAAGTCTATCAAGTCCCCGAATCTGTGTTCCCCCGACCTGGACCCAAAAACACTGGCAGCAGAGATGCAAAACTGAAATTTGATTACAAAGAGAATCCATTCTCTTTTCGGATCCTCAGGGCAGCGACTGGGGAAGTGCTCTTCGACTCCTCTGCTGCAGGACTCATTGTCGAGGATCAGTTCCTTCGGCTACGAACCCATCTCCCGGAAAACGCCAACATTTACGGCTTGGGCGAGCATTCTGATCCGTTCCGCCTCAATACCAAGAACAACACTCTCACGCTGTGGAACGCCGACATGGGGTCCATTCCCAACAACGCAAATCTCTATGGCAGCCATCCCATCTACCTCGAACACAGATCTACAGGCTCACATGGCGTCTTCTTGCTCAATTCCAACGGCATGGACGTCGTTATCGACCAAGACAAAAATGGCCAGTTCCTGGAATACCACCTTCTGGGCGGCGTGTTTGACTTCTACTTCCTGGCGGGGCCCAGCCCTGTCGACGTCACAAAGCAATATGCCGAGGTAGCCGGTCTTCCTGTGACAATTCCATACTCTGGTCTCGGCTTTCATCAATGTCGATGGGGCTATCGTGACGTTTATGAAGTGGCCGAGGTGGTGTACAATTACAGCAAGGCCGAGATTCCATTGGAAACCATGTGGACCGATATCGACTACATGGACAACCTGGCGGTGAGTAAACCTAGCTCCCCGTCTGCTCTGCGCCGGATACTCTGTGAAGCCGAGCTAATGAAGGACCGATTGCTAGGTCTTCTCCCTGGACCCAAAGCGCTTCCCTTTGAAAATGATGCGCGAGCTCGTCGATCATCTGCACGGCCAGAAACAAAAGTATGTCCTCATGGTCGATCCTGCCGTCGCGGTCAGGAACTATGCGCCGTACCACCATGGCGTGGAGAAGGACGTCTTCATTCGAAACTCTAGCGACCAGATCTTCCACGGCGTTGTGTGGCCCGGAGTGACGGCATACCCTGACTGGTTCGCTCCCGGAACGCAAGAGTACTGGAACCGGGAGTTTGCCACCTTCTTCTCGCCCGAGTCCGGGGTAGACATTGACTTCCTATGGATCGACATGAACGAACCCGCCAACTTTTGCGACTTCCCTTGCCTTGATCCAGAAGGTCTCGCGAAGCAGATCGAGTACACACCGCCTCCTGTACGAAAGCCACCGCGCGCCCTGCCAGGCTGGCCTTGCGACTTCCAACCTCCCGGCACAAGCTGCAAGCGAACAGAGCCGGAACGGCCTCTGTCTCAAGGCGAGGGCCCGCACGTGCCCAACCGAGATGGAAGCGCGCTCGAGGCACGCATCACCCCGACGGGAAACGCCAAAGCGCAGAAATGGATGGGCCTGCCCAATCGTGACCTGATCAGCCCTCCTTACTCGATCAACAATGCGAATGGCCCGCTGCCGCAAGGCACCATCAACACCAGCCTGGTTCACCACGGCGGGCTGACGCATTATGACACGCACAATCTCTACGGGACCATGATGTCGACTGTCTCTCGAGCGGCCATGCTCGCGCGCCGCCCGTCAAAGAGGCCTCTGGTCATCACTCGCTCGACCTTTGCCGGCGCGGGAGCCCATGTCTCTCACTGGCTGGGCGACAACGATTCCGACTGGCCTCATTATCGCTGGAGCATCCGAGGAATGCTGCAATTCGCATCCATATTCCAGATCCCCATGGTCGGGTCCGACGTGTGCGGCTTCAACGGCAAAACGACCGAGGCGCTGTGTGCCCGCTGGGCGATGCTGGGCGCCTTCCAGCCGTTCTACCGCAACCACAACGCAGAGGGCTGGATAGACCAGGAATTCTACCGGTGGGAGTCGGTCGCAAAGGCCGCGCGCAAGGCCATCGACATACGGTACAGGCTCCTCGACTATTTCTACACGGCCATGATGCAGCAGAGCCGCGACGGGACGCCGGCCCTGTACCCAATGTTCTACCTCTACCCCCAGGACAGCAAGACTTTCGGCCTCGACCTCCAGTTCTTCTGGGGCCCGGCGCTGCTCGTGGCGCCGGTGCACGAGAAGGATTCTACCACCGTCGAGGTGTACCTGCCCGACGACGTCTTCTACGATTTCTACACGCACAGGCCGATCCGCGGGGAGGGCAAGTATATTACCAAGAAGGATCAGGGACCGAGTGACATTCCCCTGTTCCTTCGCGGCGGAGTCATTGTCCCCATGCGCGTCAAGTCGGCCATGACCACTACCGATCTGCGAGATCAGGACTTTGAGCTCCTCATCCCTATCGGCAAGGATGGCACCGCGAGCGGCTCGTTGTACCTGGATGACGGCGACAGCTTGAACCCCGACGCTACGTCCGATATCAAGTTTGAGCTCAGAGATGGCAAGCTTAGCGTCAAGGGAACATTTGGGTATAAGACCCATGCGAGGATAGTCAAGTTCACATGCATGGGGCATGCGAGCACCCAGTCCACTGGTGCGAGCAACTCGGTTGTTGTGGACAAGCCTCTCACGGGGCCGTTTACAATAGATATCTAGAAGGCTTTAGATAAATAACAAAGTGCCCGGTCGTGGTCCTCTAGCAAAATGTCGCTCTTCAGCCCGTCTGCAGATGTCGTTCGTGTCCGATTCATATGACGCCTGCTCTCGCGTGATGACGAGGCCTTGAACTCCCTGCCTGACATGCATCGGGTTGGATCGAGAGGGCCTTGCAAATTTAATGGAGCCCATACAGCGGGCAAGTTAGACGAGGGGGAATGGTCGTTGCTGCCGTTGGAATTGATTGCATTGGACATGTACGGTCCGTCAGTAAAGGAATAGACAAACAGTGCAGTGCTTAGTCTTGGTGGAGATGAAAGATGGCCATCTGGACAGCGACAACTCGCATGGAGATGTTGCTTACTGAATCTAGTCTAGACTGTGTCTAACAATGCAGTTGTAAGGCAGTGAAACGCTTGGACCGAGAGTGATGAGTGACTTGCAATCAAAGAAGCCCGTACATACAGCGGCAAGCTGAACGAGGGGCGGCGATACCTGCAAGCCGCAGACAAGGATTCACTGCCCTGCAACTGCTTTAGCCTTTTATACATTCGCTTCTCATTGTCGAACTCTTCGTCCCAGTCTGGCTTCAGCATCTAAACAACGATCCTTGGTGGAAGGAGAAACAGCCATCACGCTCCGGTTCTGTGCACAACAGCAAAGAACAGGGTGATGGCGACATATCGTGCGGCTGCACACTGCTTGACGTACCACGACGAGGTGTGTTCCAAGCACAATAATACTTCGTATAGCCGCGAGAAACAGGTTGCTTTGGGGATCACGACGAGTTGGAGAGGGAAGCGGCACGGCTGCTGTTACTGCTGCTGCGTACACTGCTTTGACGTACCACGGCGTGAGTGTTCCAAACAAAAACCGTACTTCGTATAGCCGTGAGAAACAAGTTGCTTGGGATCACGAGGAGTTTGGAGAGCGAGGCCGCACGGCTGCTGCGTACACTGCTTTGACGTACCACGGCGTGAGTGTTCCAAACAAAACCGGACTCCGTATAGCCGTATGAAACAAGTTGCGTTGGGATCACGAGGAATAAGAGACGGAAACACTGCCTGACGCACCAGGACCGGGGGGGGGGGGGGGGTGTTCCAAGCAAGCAGCAATCCGTACGGCCGTCAAATACAAGTTATTCTGGGACGTGCCACGACGGTGGGATGCCCCGAGCACAACAACACTCCGCTTGCCGCAAGAAACAAGCTGATTTGGCAAAGAGAGGGTGGGCTTCGTCCGAGCTCTAGTTCACAGCATCACCCTGTTCTTTGCTGCCGTGCACAGAACCGGAAAACGTGATGGCTGTTTTCACCCATCCTGAAGCAAACAGCATCTCACGGCAGGGACACACTGCTTCTGCTTTGCTGATCTCTCCTTGGTCGGCTTCCTGCTGCACATTCCCGTCCAGCCTAGCCATGTGCCCAGCCAATACTCTTCTCGTCCAACGTTGATGTTTAATCACCTGGTGCTGTTCGCGGGGTGGTCCCTGCTGTATGGACAAAGAAGGGGGATGTTGATGCCCTAATCCTCGCACGTGGTGTTTTCCTCGTCATGTATTTAATCTGGTTTCTTCCCAGACATCTCGAGAACATGTTGTCCAAGCACTCCTCACCGATCTGGTCTCAGAGCAGAGATTCCTTCTTCACAGTCTTTTCAACCGCAAGATGAGCGAGACTTTTCCAGTAGCAGACGAGGCCTCCTCCATGACTCTCTCGGGGCCAGAGGATGGCGCCGACCTAGTCTTGTCACCCATAAAGGTAAACCAACCTGTTTTCGGAAGGCCCGTCCCTGCTCCTGGCGTCGATCCGTGTGGGCTTGCCTCCACAGAGTCAGACTTTAGTCGGTTGTGCTAACCCAGAATGTCCATCTCCTAGATCCGCTTCGGACGCAACACCTTCTTTGCCGTTGGATCCCAGAACGACGAGGATCATCCCAACGTTCTGCGGCTCTCCATCATCCGCAGCTCCGTCGACCGTTTCGCCATGCGGCTGCTCAACCGACTCCCCTCACGTGTCCAAGCCTTAGTCGCACCGATAGTCCCGGCTTCTTGTCTCCTTCCACCAAGGATCGTCGTCAAGATGCTGAAGCCAGACTGGGACGAAGAGTTCGACAATGAGAAGCGAATGTATAAAAGGCTAAAGCAGTTGCAGGGCAGCGTGGTGCCCACGCTCTTTGGCGAGGCTGAATGCTGCGGTACGCGCGCTCTTATTCTCTCCGAGGTCGACGGCGTCGAGGTGTGTGAGCAGGAACCCCCGTTCCTGGAGGTCGACGAGTTCAAGCGCCGGCTCATGGTGAGCTTTGGCGACCTGGCCAAGTTTGGAGTCTCACACGACGATTTGAAGTTGGACAATTTCCTTGTCGTTGGCGACCGCATCGTCGTGCTGGATCTGGAGTCTGTAAGCGAGTATGCGTCTCATCGTCTCGGGTCCGCAGTCGAGTCGGGTGTGCATCATCTCGGGCGGACCTACCAGGCCTACTTGGACATGATGACGTTTGACCAGTTTGGGCCTCCGTTGCCTTATTTTATTCCAAGATGATACAGACTCGCAATACCAGGGATCATGGTCTTGCATAGGTATCAAATGGTAATGGTTGATCAGGTCAACTTGACATCTCTCCCCCACACGACGCCACATCTGTTGCAGCATGTGAGCTCGTCATTACATAGCATGACCCGAATTCCATCTTCTGTGTGTTCAATTACCGCATTCACCGGCGCATAGTGACATGTCGCAGCATCGCCATCCTAGTGACATTCGATCAATGACCCGGCCGTCTGCACAAGGGCTCCAGTAGGAAGACGTCCGTGAAGGATATGTAATTGTCCGGGGCACACCGAAGACAAAGCATCGACGCCGTCACCACTGAATCATCAAGTGATGTGATTATTCCACTGCTGACACCACTATGACATTGCCCAGAGATAAAACGCCGTGGATCGGACAGAAGCTTCGACTCGACACATTGACCATGGCGTTCCCCTTCATGAGCACAGCCAGCTCCGTATGTTGTAGCTTCGACTCCTTCGTATCTCCGCAGTCGCTGGCTACCAAGAACGGAACGGGCGTTCTGTATTTCGTAGCCTCGATGCTCAAAGACTTCTCGCAGCCAAAGCATGCATAGGATGCAACTCACATGCCCTCTTGTACCGCCTGCATTTCATACGCTGCCGCAAGAGCGTGCTCTGACGCAGGTCGGAAATGGCCTTTCTCATCCAGCGTCTTCTTCCAAATCGGTACCACATGCTCAAGGAGCTTTATCGCGTCGTTAACCTGGTGGTCAGCGAGGTAAGCTCTTGCGAGGTCGTGTTGTGCCGTTAACCGAGAGTAGTCCCTCTCGTCCAAGGCCTTGCTCCAAACAGCGACCACATGCTCTAGTAGCTTTATTACATCCTTGATCCGCTAGTCGTCGAGATATGCTCTCGCAAGATTGTGCTGCGAACGTCAGCCGAGAATAGTCCTTCTCGTTCAATGTCTCTTTCTGGACTGCCACCACGTGTTCGAGCATCTCGATCGCATCCTTGGCCCGCAGGTCAGTGAGGTATGCCCTCGCAAGCACTTGCTCTGATGTTAGTCGATCATAGTCCTTTTTGTCCAGCGTCTGCTTCCGAGCTGCCACTACCTGCTCCAGCTTGGTGATCGCATCCTTGGTCCGTAGGTCATCGAGGTATGCCCTTGCGAGTACATGCTCGGACCTCAGTCGAGAGCGGTCCTTTTGGTCCAGCGTCTCCTTTGCAACTGCCACCACATACTCAAGTAATTCCACTGCCTCTTTAATCCGTCGGTCATCCAGGTAGGCCCTCGCAAGTACGTGCTCTGACATCAGTCGAGCTTGGTCCCCCTTGTCAAGTGTTTTCTCTTGAACTGCTACCACGTGTTCAAGCCTCTTGATCGCGTCCTTCATCCGTCGGTCGTCGAGGTATGCTTTCGCAAGCTCATGCTCTGTTATCAGGCGAACAGAGTCTGTTTCAGAAAAGTGAGCCTCTCTCCATGTGCACACTTTCTCAAAGCACATCGTCGCCTCTTTAAACCGTCTATCTTCGCTGAAGCAGTTGCCGACCTCCCGCAACAGATGGTACGTCTCATCTATCTTTTGCTCACCAGTTCGGCTTAGAAGCCGCGTCGCGTGAGGCAGATACTCCCTCCTTAAGTCAAGTCATATTGATCATCATTAGTTGTAAGAAATTTCGAAGCGAGGTGGCATATCGAATCATTCTCCACCTCCTTTGCCCGGTCTTGCTTGGCGAGCCAACCTCGCGTTGCCATGTGTACGAGACTGTGCATGTCAAATGTATTACTCCCCCCGGGGAACTAGAAAAGAGTAGCTGCAAAGTGTGCCAATCGCCCACTCCAACTCCTCCGGTTCTGCAGAGGGTAATATTGACTGGGGAATAGCCTTTGGCTCAATACAGGATATAAATGACAAGAGATCAACTGCGACCTTGTCTAACTCTTGGATGTGACTGAAAGACACCAGCCAAGTTGTTCCTATAGCATTTCGAGAACCTCGGGTATCGGGTGTTGTCCTTGAATTCTCTCCCGACCAGTCTGGCAACGTCCTCTTCGGCGCCTTGTAGGAGTCCCAGGTATGTTTGAACAGGCGCTTTGGCCTGGTTTATGTATGCTTGCAGCCTGCGCGATGGCTAACGGGAGAAAGTTCAGAAGTGTCAGCAGTCTGTCAACCAAAACTTCATCCTGGAGCAGCTGTTTCTGAATTAAAGATTTCTTCAACAAGTCTGTTGCCTCAGCTTTTTCCATTTGTTCGATGCCAATCACGTCGCATTGGGCGAACTCTACCGCAAAACTCGCCTTGATCGGGTCGTCAACAGAGTAATGCCATTTTCGCTCGAGGCAAATACTTCTTCCAGGCATGGTTTGTCGGCAGATCCAAGGAAGAATTGGTGGTCGTTGGCATTATCCATAACAAAGAGCCATTTGCCAGCTTTGTCAGAGCTGAGATGCTGGCAAACTAGATTCTTAATGTCTTCGTCTTCGTCACTCTGTTGCAAACCAAGCTTCTTGGCAACCTCTTGTGTAAAGCACGCCGTACAGTCTCATCACTGTGGACTGGGATCCAGAAAATGGAATAGCCTGGCCGTTTCTCCTTCGTTTGATAAACAAAGCGCAGAGCTATTTGAGTCTTGCCAAGCCCACCAAGTCCGACAAGTGCCAGTTTCTGGCTGTGGTCCTGGCCAAAGAGCTTCTCTCCTAGTGTGTTCAGAATTGTGGTACGACCAGTGAAGCGTATGTTATCGGCAAGTGGGATATGATGGCATGGTTCAAAAATCTCCCCTGCCGCATTGTTAGTGGTATTTTTCCATCTCCATGATGCCCAACCTGTTCAGCTCTTGCTCACCAGTTGATGCAACAGCCCCTCTCAATGCCATCGGCCCTTGGAATGCTGTGCTAGAAATGGAGGGCAGTATGGAAACTCGACCTTTTCCCTCGGGGGGATCTCAGCAAGCAGTGCCCTGGCATATAAAGTCGCCATTGCAGCCGCATACGGGTGCCAAAGTATATTCTCATGTCGATCACCATAGTCACAGACTCCTCGAACGACGCCGACTGGGATATGATTCATCGTTCCCGCCGCTTCCATCTCTAAATCAATATAAGCCCATACTTGTCTCTCAACTGCTTCCTCTTTTGCGCGTCCTTCAACAGCTTGTCCCCGGATCCAATAGGGTCATACCACACTCGTGTGCGTTTCGTGGCTGGTCGTCGAGGACGCTGAGCTATTCCTTCCGAGCCGTCATCACAAGCCTGGTACAGGATGTCGTGCTCCTGTCCCGGGTCAGAGAAATCGCCATTTGCATGCTCAGCATCGCGAATCTTTTCATAATGAAGCATGATATTTCGGGTGTCGTTCGGTGCCTCGACCCTGACGCTACCAATAGCTGCGCGAACTATAGGTCCAGTCGTGGCGAGACTGTGGCCGAGTCGGAGCGGCTGACATCCGTCCTTCTTTTTTCCTTTCCAAGACCATACGCAACTAGTCCCGCGTTCTTGCCGTCAGGGAGGCCGACAAGCACATCGCCGAGTCGAATATCGCGCGTTGGGACTCGAGTCAGATCAGTCAGACCCGCTGGTACGCCAACAAAGCAGCCCGAACCAGAGATTAGGGGAAGAACTTCTTTACCTGGCTGGCAAGTGCTGCCGCAGAGCCCGTTCCGTACTCTTGACCTGCTGGTAGGGTTGCTTTGATTAGGGTTGTGGCCGCCCACACCCCCTGCGTGTGAAACACATAGTCGTCACCACGCCCAACTGGAAATCGGCCGTGGTGTCGCTCGTCCAGCATGTGTAGGGCGGCCCTGGCTTCGATCTCAAGAGGCGCAATCCAGGCAAGGGTGTAGTCTCTGGGATCGAGGCTGGCGGTTCGATTTGGCATGCCGTCCCTTGGTGTCGGCATCTTCTCCTGGCCTGCCTAGTCTCCTCAACGGGTGCAGTCTTTTCCGTCGCCGATAGGTGCAGCAAGGATTTCACGAAACAGCACCATGATTTCCTTTGTAGCACATGGAGACTTGGCATGATAGCCGTTTGATTGCTTGGCTCGACTGGGTTGACGTGGCAGAGACAGTGCGGCTGGGGACGCTGTCAGCAGATATCCCCCCACACATGCAGGAAAGATTGAAACTTCCAGTCGAAGCCCACAGAGCTGGATGTTTCATCTTATGCATGGTCAGCCAGCAGCTGTCTTGCTTCTCGCTCCGTACCTGCCGAGCCCAATACCGTCGAATCTTCCGTTGTTCCCAGGCGCGAAGTCTGGCGAAGGAAAAACAATCAGGATCATTAGTGGAGAAACTTGATGTAACCTTGATTATAAACAAAACAAAAAACACGTCTTTTTCTCCACTTGACACAGGTAAATCACATTGAAGAGCCTTGGCCATTGTAGATTATTGCAACGGTAAGAATTTTCTTTCACATCACGAGACCTTCAGTGAAGTCATCATCGTAGTGGGATGCCTGGACCCGTCGTAGATGGGGATGAAGCCCAAGTGAAACGACATCAAATGTATTGCAGGCTGCTTAGCAAAGCTTTACTCACAATGTATCACAAGTCAAGCTGAGCCTCTTGAGGTCCGCTCCATTTTATGTAGATGGATGGGAGCCAACTCGTGAAGCTGTATACCTCCCTGCCTAAGTACGCGATTTAGAATGGCTTTTGCCGCAAAATCTATCAGTCTATATACCCTTCTAGGACCGAACTCAATCGGCAGAATTCTAGTTCAAAGGCAGACAAGGGGGGGTTACTCTCTAATCGCTTGCCGCTGAACTGGCATTGTCTCAGACTGGGTACTTTGACCAGCCTTGACCGATAGGCTCATGGAGCACTGGGATGGGTTGTTAAACAGACTCGTTCAAGCACCGACGCGGATGCGCAGAGAGCTGAGATGATAAGACAGAGCCATTTCGACAACCGTTTAAGATGTTTCGCTGTTTTCTAATGAGACACAGCTAGGGTGGTTGGTGAGATTCTTCCTGCTGTCGAGGAATACACCGGAGCCTATTGCATGCACCCTGTGTTTTTTTTTTTTTTTTGTTCCACAGCCTCCTCCTCCTCCTCCTCCGTCCAAGCATGTGAGGTTTGCACCCTGCGTATTCATCACTAGTTGATGAAGTAGTAGCAGATCCTTGGTTATTACCCTGTTTTTGCAGAGCGTATCACAAAGCGCATCATCGTAGAGCTAGCTATGTGAAGGTAGTCTACGTAGGCCAGTTTCACGGTGGCGACGACAAATGAGACCAGCCCCTGACGGACACTTCATCGACGCGATGAAGATGATATTTTAGCCGCATATCTCAAGGTGGGAGGCGTTTGGCACCCAGCACAGAGGCTCTCGCTGTGCGTGGCGGAGACGTTCTGATGTCTGCAGTACGTTGTTGGTCTAGTCTATTATTGCTAATTAACTAGCTTTAAAGGGGAAAAGTGGGCCAATACGGAGTTGAAGTCTTTCTTTACTTGACCTGCATTAACAACATTTCATTCAGCCTCAGCCCGATCTGGCCGCAACGTACATACTCCATGCGCACGGCTGCCACAACCCACGACGCCAGGCTTCACGCCAGGCAGCTTCGCATATCACCGGAAATAAGCTGTTGCCATGGTTCATCGTCAAGTACTAGGAGCATGACGGGAGGGCTGCTGTGTGGTCGGGGGTCATCTGCGCGCTGCCATGACGGCATTGCCGAGTCTGCAACTGTCAGAGACGCGTTAATGCCCCGGTGCCACGTTAATGTCAATGCCTCCGACTCCACATTACATGACGATGCGTGCCGAAATATAATATAAATCTTCGTCCCCCACACGCGATCGTCCCATCACAGCTTAGTAATGGTTCCCTCGTCCGGTTGAGACAAGGACCCTCAAAGTGGGTGCCATGTCGAGCACGCAATCAGGCAGGACCCAGTATAACCGAGTGTAACCGAATATAACTTTTCCTGTGATACGATACTCGGTCGAGTTCCCCCTGAAAATACAAACGCACTCCAAGTTTCCCAGTGACTTTTCTTTTTTTTTTTTTCCTTTTTTTTTTTTTCCTGGATTCTGCAAAAATCTGCAAAAAAGGGTATCTGTCTGCGAGAGGGCTGTCTGCTGACCCAACTTGGATTGGATTGGACTTGGACTTGGACTTGAGCAAGCTTGGTTCTTGCGCTATTTGTCTCACCCGGTTGGTTGCCAACCAGATCCGCGGGATCCGGACCGGGAAAGACAAGAGAGACAAGCTTGCGACCAAATTGAACCAAGTCGGGGTGACAACGCACGTGGCCTCTCGACACCATCTGCGTCCAGGGAAACCCCTTTCCAGATTTACCCTCGCACAGCCCTTCTGCTCCGACTCTGAATTTCTTTCCGAGATATTATATTAATCACTTTCCGGGTTGGGACGCATTGCGGAGAGGCGAGACCAACTCCCCTCCGTCGACATGGAGGACAAGGAGGACAAGAAGGACTTGAACGCCATGGTCGGCGAGGTCACCAGCGGCGACTCGGATGGCTTGCGCCACCCGCAGGTCGTTCACGACTCGGACCGCCTGAGGCGTGCTCTGTCTGCGCGGCAGGTCCAGATGATCGCCATCGGGGGCACAATCGGCACGGGCCTGTTCCTGGGAACGGGCAAGTCACTTGCCACAGGTGGTCCGGCGTCATTACTCATCTGCTATGCGATCACGGGAGCCATTGTCTTCACCACCATGTTGGCCCTGGGGGAAATGGCGGCCTTTATCCCCGTTGCTGGGAGTTTCTGCACTTTTGCTGGGTAAGCAAGCCTTCTCGCCGTCATCCCATTTCTCCCAGCTCCCAGCTTCGTCTCCGTCCGCATCGAACCTCATGGTGCTAACTGACGCACAGACGCTTCGTGGACGACGCATTCGGTTTCGCCTTGACGTGGAACTACTGGTTCAACGATGCCGTGTCGACGGCCTCGGATCTGGTTGCTCTTCAACTGGTCCTGCAGTACTGGTCGGACAATTTTCCCGGCTGGGCGTTGAGTCTGGTCTTTTGGGTCGTCCTCATCGGCATCAACATTGCGACCGTCAAAGCGTATGGTGAGCTGGAGTATTGGCTGAGCCTGCTCAAAGTCATCACCATTACTGTGAGTTTTCTCTCGTCATGTCGCACATGATTTATTTGGTGTTCGAATTTCGGCATCGCTGGTTTCGGCTTTCCCCCGAGCTCACCACACTTTGCGTAGGTCTTCGTTATCGTGGGCATCGTGGTGAACTGTGGTGGAAACCGCGATGGCCACTACATTGGCGGCCAAAACTGGCACATTCCCGGTGCTCCGTTTGTGGGAGGCATCGGCGGCTTTGCATCCGTCTTTGTCACGGCTTCGTTTGCCTGTAAGTAGCCGATGGCTTAGCGCATGGGTAAAATACCGCTGGATTGACAAATGCGCACAGATGGTGGCACTGAGTCGATTGCCATCACCGCTGGCGAGACCAAGAACCCGACCAAGAACTTGCCCCGCGTTGTGAAGAACGTCTTCTGGCGCATTCTGCTTTTCTAGTAACGGCCAAGTCCCCGTTTACCGCGATAGGAGTTGAGCCGCTAACGTCTTTGCAGCATCCTCTCTGTTCTTCTCATCGGCCTCAACGTTCCCTACACTTACCCCAACCTGAATACCAAGAAAAGTAGCACATCGCCCTTCACCATTGTGTTCAAAATGGCGGGCGCCAATGCAGCAGGCGGTATCATCAACGCCGTCATCCTCACCAGCGTCCTGTCCGCAGGCAATCACGCACTGTTTGCCGGTGTCCGACTGCTGTACACGCTTGCCATGGAGGGCCACGCCCCTCGGGTATTTGGCAAGCTGAACAGGAACCAGGTGCCATGGGTGGCGGTGCTCGCTACGGGCCTGATGTCCGGTCTGTGCTTTGGATCCAGCTTCATCGGCGCGGGTCAGCTTTGGACCTGGTTGCAAAAGTGAGTGATGAAGATGTAAGAGTTGTAAAGCGCCAAATGTCCACTTTGCTGACCGTTTTTGCTTGTTCCGTTGTCATTCGTCTTCTAGCCTCGTCGGTGTCTCCAATCAACTCAGCTGGGCTGCCATTGGCCTTGCCTCCATCCGATTTCGCGCTGGTCTGGAGCGCCAGGGCAAGACGCATCTCCTGCCGTTCAAGAACTGGACGTACCCGTACGGACCATGGGCCTCCGTCTTCCTCAACAGCTTCCTCATTCTGGTGCAAGGATGGTCGTGCTTCAGCCCCGAGTTCGACGGTGTCAGCTTTGTGAGTCTTTACATTGAGCTGCCCATCATGTTGATCATGTACGTCGGCTGGAAGCTTGTGAAGCGCACCAAAATTGTCAAGCTGGAGGAGATGGACTTGGTGACGGATGTGTATATAGCGGACGACGCTGAATCAGAGAAGGGATGGCGGGCGTCAAAAGTGAAGAAGGTCATCAATTGGCTGTTCTGACGTGCAAAACTGCCCGAAACCCTGGTTGCTCTTCCGTCAAAGAAGAAGAAGAAGAAAAAAAAAAATGGAGGGGGGGGGGGGGGGAGAAAAAGTCGTCAATGTTTGTATTGACATGCCTTGTCCGCATCCTCACGCACTCTCAGTTCTTTTGCCGTTGTGTTATTTTTAGCGTAAAGCGGAAATGATATATTTCAAGAGACGCTGAGACTCTGCTCCGCGTTGTTGCTCATAGCCCAGAGATTGAGGAATCATGTAATGAAAATGCAAGAGATTTCTTTTCTCTCATGATTGGCTCATGCCTGCCTCTGGCTGCCAAGTGTTTCTCACCTTGACGCAAAATCTCATCATGTTCCCGATGTACGGACAACTTTAGACCAAGTTCGGCTTTTACTGACTCTCTGCGTAATTTCGTGAGGACATATGCGGTCCTTTTCTTGGGGGTCGTCCGCTTCGGTCATGTCACGCTTGCTCATGTCGAGTTGAAGCTCCAATCGGATCTTAATGGCTCGGCGATCACGGCGCCAAGGCCTCAACTAGGTCACTCATACCAACAAAAGAAAGAGAAGAAATACTTCACAAACGGATGTGCTGATGGGTCCCACGACCCAGTTGCCTTTCGCGCCCTCAAAGGACTCCTCGCTGACCAGAATCATGCAGCCTCAAAAGGAGTGCATAAACGCGCAGCAGCAACTAAACCCAAAACGGAAGGTAGTACCTCTACATATGAATTTCTATATATATAAGATACATTTTTAATTCTTTACTAGTCAAAGAGGGTTGCAGCTCTTTGTATTGTAAATCTTTTAATTAAGCTATTATTAAAGCCTTTGTAAATAATATTTTTTATACTATCTTACGTTTACCTTATGACCTCTTTATGAACCACTCAGATTCGAACCTAGACCGTGCGAATCCCTCCACTACGTGACCTGATTCGGCATATTACTGCTCTACAGCTGGCATATTATTACCCCACGTGCAGCTGAGTGGAGCCATTCATCATGTGTGAGCGGACGCGAACGGTTGCCTTGAAAAATCTGTTGTTGTGATGATGCTTCTCTTCACATGTTGTCATGGCTGGCTTCACCCCTTTCCCTCCTTCTACCCCGCCCCTCCGCGCAATTCACCTAATCTGACTGACACTAGTTGGATCAAGACGGAGGCCGCTCAATTGGGGGTGACCTCCGGGGGTGTGGTTCTGCTGAACTGTTGGTCCTCGGATGACAACGCCCGGGGGGTGAAATTTTACTTGGTTTTAACTCTGTTCCTTTGGCTGCAAATTTGAATAAAAGATCAGAACACAGACATCTCTTTTTCTGTTTACCTTGTGGTCTTATCTTCTGATCTTCGCTTGCTGCTTCACCACCACCCCTCTTGGATAGTTTGCGACTGGTTCTTCAAGTCCTGCGCTGTGATTGTTCCTTGTCATTTCTCCCACCTCGCTCTCAAACTTCATCCGATCCTTCGTCTACGGCAGAACACGGGGTATCAGTACTCTCTTCTCCCCTGTGCGTAGACTACACATTGAGTATGGAGGCAAGTTCAAACAAGGCCGTGAACGGGTCTGCAACGAGGTAGGAATATTTGAATGCTTACTGGGTCCGAGACAACATTGTTGTAGAACCATCAGCTAACAGCGCCCAGTGATACTCGTCACCGGAACGAGGCTCCTGTGCAGCGAATGCAACCCGTGGCAACCAATGCGACACGACTCATCGCTTGGGTCCATGATGTTAACGCGCCTGTCACAGACAGGCTGTATCAGGTTGCGGAAAAAGGCGCCTCTCCTGCTGCGCCCAAGTCTCAGCCTCCTCCTCATGTTGATCAAGATATCAATCTCGGAGATGTTCCCAATCTGGAAAAAATGGCAGACCAACAGACGGAAGACATCAATCTTGCTCAAATGGGCACATGGATTTCAAAATAATCCAGCCTAAAAAACTGTCCCGTTAAGAAGCATCTCAAGCAAGACGAGAACGAGGAGCGTGTGTACTTGCTCCCAAAAACTTGCGTGCCTCCCCACCCCCACCCCCATATTAGATTGAGGGGCAATGGCTCAAACGGCAGATTTATATTAAGCGCTGCCCCACTTCTAGCGTCTCATTCCGCTAAGCATTAACAGCCGCGAGAACTCTCGGCCGGCGATCTCTCCGGCTTCGACAATTGCATTACAGCACAGTATATAGGCGCTGCCGGGCCTCCGTCTCCGGGGACCGGGCCCCGGAACTAGCCGCCCCGCCGGAGTACCCTAGACGAGCATGTTTGTGTGTGTGTTTACGGCTTCAGATTGCATTTGTCATCATTTCATATTTTTTTTCCTTTCTATGTATCTAGATATCCCCTTGGAAAGCAGAATTGAGTCGGGGCATATTTCTTTGCTCGCGTTACACAAATCTCCCTACAATGGCTTTAGAATTGCTGGGCTGCAATACAAGGGGTGGTATTTTTCCATGAGCTATGTGCTTTATATTCTATATTCCATGCTGGTATGGTGGTTTCGTTATAGCTATCCGAAGACTTTCTGATGAGAAATAAACGCTTCTATACTATTATTTTCCGGTTTGTGCCCGTCTCTGCCGTGATTCTTACCGCGACCGCAGGAGTTCTTCCCAGGCAAAAGAAGCCTAAAACCCCACATCTGAATCGTTCCGAGGTCAAAACGGTGTCGCCTGCCACAGCAAGACCGGTGCCAATTTGAGGAGGCAGTGTCCCGCGGAGGATGATATATTGAGGTAAGAGACGATAGCATATTGTCGAGGTATTGAAAAGACGTTGACGGTTTCCCACTCGGGAAGGCGTCGGCCCGAGGACAGAATGATACGAGATATCGTGACTTTTCATTTGCATTTTATTGCGTCATTTTCCATGTCCATCCCTTCAAGTGCGAGAAGAAGGCAGAAAATGGGTCAAAGAACTGGGTAGTGGACCAATCAGGACTAAGGAAGATAATCGATAACTTCAATTAATGTACGAACCTAGAGTCTGTAAGGCCACACTTCCGTACCGACTAGGACGGTATCTATCGCTTACTAACTTATACTATAGTACATATCCTAATAGCTGAGATCATTCCGTCTGGCCATGCAAAGCAGGCCAGGTGCAAAAGAAGGGACCGGTGTTTAATCTAGTAGCATGGACGGCCGATGGTGTTAGCATGATCTCTCTCTATGACGTCGTGAAATTGGGGGTGCTCGCCTGGGCGGAAAAGTAGGTCGACTAACTTGAACGCCTTTCTGGCCAACCTGGCAAAGGGCATCCTCCTGCTGACTGGAAGGGTGCCGCATGAGTGCTCCTTCCTATTTGAGTTAGGTCTCCTGATGACGTCTGACGTCCCACATAATTCCCGACCGGGTTGTCTTCGTTCGTTGCCCCAACATCAATCAGACCATTATTACCTCAACTCCCTTCCGTGCACTGAGCAGGCGTTTTAATCATGGGTTCGCCGAGCCGGGATTAATAGAAAAATTCTCATTCGCATCACATGGCCGTTCTTGCTGCTTGGTGGCTTTCCACGGAACTTCTCACGTCACAAGGTTGACAAGCTGGCAAAACCGAAGGGCCGAAGGGCGGTGTCAAGGTCACGGTAATATCAGAGAATGGCAGACTATTCCCCAAGATATGACTCTGACCTTTTACCCTCTGCGAATCTGATGCGTTACTGTCGAAACGCAGCCATTTATTCTGCACGTGTGCTTCCTGCCAGTTCTCTTCGCTTCCCAGTACACCTACGTTGGTGTAATATTTGCTTCTACTGGCCGTGGTAAGCCAATAACGGATGCATACATGGCTTGGATAGGATTCATGCCCAGAGTATGCTAGTGCCCTGTGTAAATCAATGGCTGGTTTTCTGACGACTTCCAGATTTAGAGCATTTCACAGGCTCACTGAATCCACTCTCATGATTACTCACGAAGAAGGCTCGATTCTCCCTGTCGAGACTGTGGCGCTTCACAGGGTACTTCATGCTGAGTATGGGCCGTTGTGATACGGCCATTCAAATTATCTGAAGGGTTCACGGATGGCGATTTCTCATGCAGTATGCGAGCAGCATCTTATTCCTGGGTGCCTATCCTAAATCACGATGCTAGATGATGCCATCAGAGAGCATCGTCGGAGAGTCTAATAGTTGATATAGTTCTTGCTTGTATCTCGGCTTCGAATCATGTGTGTCCGCTTGCCTTGCAGAATGAGGGCAATGGTGCAAATTTAACTGCCACGACTGCGCCAATCACTGAATACTGTCCTTTGGTGCTTCTCTCCCTTCCCACGCCGTCAGCCAACCATGGCAGCGATGTAGGGCTTGATCTTCTCCGAAGCATGAGTGCAAGGGGAAACAATCACGTTGGTGCTCGGTACGAGCTAGTAGCCAATTTACGACACCCTGGCATCGTGCCCGGGCACGCCGTTGCATCTACGTGCGAAACAAGCTTCCTCTCTCCCATTGCAACGCCAAGCACGACAACAGCCAACCATTTGCCTGTGCAAGTACTGATGCCGCCCATGGGATCTATCATCACATTCCCCGTGGTCAATAACAGCTCTCTAGATGAGCTGTTTGCATGGAGAGATGGTGACGGGTGAGATGCATTTGGATTTAACCGGGGCCAACGGCAGTCTTGCAGCCAAGCGCATGATAGAGCGGCAAGGAAACAGAACAAAAGTGTGGTTACACGGTCGATCTATTTAGCTCATCCACAAATGACCGAGACATGCATCATCATCGCTCACGATTGGCCTCAGGTCCAACAAAGCAAGTACAAGTGACGCGCCGCTTGCATTTGGTTTTGCAGAGTGCTTTGCGCCTCTCTCCCCTCCCGCAATGCCATCACCAACGGCCCAAACCACCATGGCCTCGAGACGGTCGGCAGAAAAGCAGTCATCGACAGCCTCTGAAGATGCCGGCGCTTCGACGGCCGGCCAACATCAGCTCACCCTCGAGACGCCCGATGCCAAGGCCGAGCGCAGGCTCGTCCTGAAGCTGGACGCCTTCCTCGTGCCCATCATCATGATAGTCTACCTGACATGCTTCCTCGACCGCACCAACATCGGCAACGTCAAAGTGGCCGGCATGCCCAGAGACATCGGGGCCTCGGCTGGGCAGTTCTCAACGGCCGTCTCCATCTTCTACGCCACGTACGTCGCCTTCGAGCTGCCGTGGACCATCCTGATGAAGCGCTTGACGCCGCGGCTCATGCTCACGGTGCTATGCGCCGTGTGGTCCCTCGCCACCATCTTCTCAGGCCTCATCGCCAACGTGGCGGGTCTGTATGTCGTCCGCCTCGTCCTCGGGGCCTGCGAGGCCGGCCTCTTCCCTGCCCTCAATGTCTACCTCACCATGGTGTACAAGCGCGAGGAGCAGGCCGTCCGCGTTGCCTACCTCTTCGTGTGCTCCGCCATCGCCGGCGCCTTTGGCGGGCTGCTCGCGTATTCCATCCTCAAGATGGACGGCCTCGCCGGCTACGCGGGCTGGCGATGGGTCTACATCATCGAAGGCGCAGTCTCCCTCCTCGTCGCGCCCATCATCTGGTTCGGCCTCCCCAACGACCCGTCAACGGCCTACTTCCTCACCGACGACGAGAAGAACATGATGCAGGTGCGCGCCGTCCAGCGAGCCCAGTACATGGGCTCCGACGAGTTCGACTGGAACGAGATCCGCATCGGCCTGCAGGATCCCAAGCTCTACCTCAGCGCGGCCATCCAGTTCTGCCAGGACATCCTTCTCTACGGCTTCGGCACATTCCTGCCCTCCATCATCGTCAGCATGGGCTACACCGTCCTCCAGGCGCAGTACCTCAGCATCCCCGTCTACGTCTTCGGCGGCATGGCCTTCCTCGCCCTGGCCTTCCTCTCCGACCACTTCTGCGTCCGCGGGCCCCTCGCCTTCCTCTCCAACATGCCCGGCATAGCAGGCTACCTGCTCATCGTCTGTCCCACGAGCAGCGGCGTCAAGTTCCTCGGCACCTTCCTCTGCGCCGTCTCCGCCTACTGCGGCCCGGGCCTCAACCTCACCTGGCTCAACGTCAACGTCGCGCCGCACTACCGTCGCGCCACGGCCATAGGCCTGCAGCTGAGCGTAGGCAACTCGGCCGGCATCGTCGCCGGCCAGATCTACCGCACTGACCCTTACAAGCTGGGCAACGTCTTTTCCGCTGCCACGCTCTGTCTGGCGCAGCTCATCATCCTCCTGAAGTGGGCGTACTTGAGGCATTGCAATGAGGAGAAGAGGAAGATACTCCATGGCGAGAAGGAGGATACGAGGAAGGTCAGGACTGGCGACAAGGACCACCACTTCAAGTACCACTTATAGGTAAAAACAAACAAGGCCCTTTACTTTTCATGTGGGACACAACTCTTTTGTGCTGACCTATCGTGCTTTCATCCCCTTTAAAGACAAATCTTGCAATGCAAGTTGATGGTCGTAAAAAGTATCGGTAACGCACTCACGCCCCTTGTCTTGAACTTTGGCACACTCTGTGCCGTTGAGTTTCTCCCAGATGGCCTGCATCACTGCTTCCTGTACCATTCTTTACCGTCCAAGTCACTTATTACAGCAAATCCAACTTTAAACCAAGGTATTCATTACAAACGCCAACCTGAACGTGCCGCAGCTTGAATTACTCTCGAATAATATTCACCATGCAGCGTAAGCACATCAGAAGTCAAGAGAATCAAATTATGCAGACTCCTTCAAGTATTGTCATCCGGGGATTTATCGGAATCCACAGACAGCCGCCACGAAGAGTGTTCTCCCCTTCGCTCTTCATTCTCCGATCCATCGTTCAGAATACTCCTTGCTCACTCCAGTGGCGCTGACAAAACGCGCATCAAACACTGCAAACACGCTTTCTACCGCGCGTACTCTCCGTCTAAACAGTCATGTACCCCATTCCGTCATGTCATTCGTAAGTCATTGATATCATTATCCCTTTCTTGTTTTGCATTCTACTATTCATTCGCAAACATATGCGTTGAAGTTGTGTGTATAGGCAGGATTTGGAAGGTGCTGTGGTGTCAAGGAGTAATATGGTAAACATATTACTTCTAATTTAAATTGAGATAAACCTAATTCTTTTATTAAGGGAATTAATTTACCAGTATTTTTATGCGTTTGATTTAAATAACCTTTTAATCTAAATGATAATTGGCTAGATGAACCTACATATTTTTGACCTGTAGTTAAACAAGTAAAAATATAAACACCCTGAGATTGAACTTTACTGTGAGGTACTTCAATTCATACCGGCTAACCGGCAATTCTTATAATTTGGTGGCGCGTGGCGCTCTTAAAATTTTCTAAATAAATTCATATTTAATTTTATAGATTGTATTTAACTTCTCGAATTTATTTAACTTAAAATCAACAGAACCTGCTGCGAGGTGATGTTTCTGTCATAAAGTAAACGCTGTAGCACAAGCGCTTCGTCGGTCTACGACCTGTTTTGTTTCATCTCCTATTTCTTTCTTTCTTTCTTTTTTTTTTGTTCAATACTTCAAAGTGAATCCGTTGTCAGATCTGTGGAAGCTCTTTCGACGTCTACCAGTTGGTAAGGCGCATCCGTATATGTCCTCATTTTAACATGTGTTATAATGATTGGTAACGTTGTGCCCGGACAGTTTCAGTTTCTGGCCCTCAACCAATACCGCCCGCGTTGATAAAGCCCAAATTCAAGCTCTCATAATTCCACATGGACGCAAGTTCGCCGAGCTCTTGTTCTGATATGGGCCCGAAATTCACGTCATGATACAACTCATCTGTTGGAGGTGTCGTGTTGACGTAATTATTCGCATAGTCGCCGTAGGATACGCCCATCTGCATCTCATTAATTGGCTGCATCATCATAGTTTCATTGATGGCCGACTCCATGTCCATGAGCGGTGCATAGAACGTGTCGTCACAAAATTGACCTGCGGGTGCATACTGTGGCATGGGTACGTGGTAACCTGCCGGCTCACTAGGGGGGGTAGTATAAGATATGTTGGATTCAGCGGACCCGGGATCACTCGCTACAGCCAGCTCGGCCTGGCTCATAACTGGTGGTGTAAGAGAAAGAATCCTCGATTCGGAGTTTCTCTGTTTGGGGCTGGCTTGTTGTCTCGGCATAATGATGGGCGCAGGTCGAGGTATTCGTTGTGTAACCTTAACGAGAACCTCATAGGATGTTCGTGCTGTCTTGTTCACCGTGTTCAGCCGCTTCAACATGGCCACAGCCCTGTTGATGGCGTCGAAAATCTCCTTCTGCCGGGGTACGCTCCAATCCTGATCGTGCATAAGAGTCGAGCAAAGCACGGCGGCAGTATCGAATATGCAGAATAGCACGAAGTTGAACTTTGAATCCCGCAGGTTAACGTGGTTAAAAAATTTGTGCAAAGAGTCCATGAGCCTGAGCGCGTAATCAATACCGTTACTTCGGATTTGGAGTTCGTCGGCAGGCGAATGCTTCGACGTCGGCTTAGCCAGATATGCTCTGATGGGGTCGAGAAGCATTGAAAGAGCTGCTGTGTGGAGCCAGTGTCTATGCAAGACAATCCAGGGTCGTGATGCGTCATTACTCTCATCAGGATAATCTAAATCGTATGTCGGTGGGAAGCTGCGCATCCACGTCTCGACAATTTCCTGATATTCCCAGACATCAGCTGGTCGAACAACATTTTTTGGACTGCCGAATCGTTTGTAAAGAAGCAGGATCAGTTCCGACCGAAGCTTAATGTATAAGAGAGGGGAGGGTGAATAGCCTTCTAGGGTGAGGCTAGGAAGGTCAACATCACAATCGGAACGATCAATGATTAATGGTCTGGATAACAAAGTAGACGTTTGCCTGCAATATGAAATTGCATGTCTAGTTAGGAAAAGCTTTGCTCAATAAGAGGGCAGTAACAACACGTACCAGTCCCACACATTGAGAATACACCAAATCCTTCTGCGCATTTCACGATCAAACTCAGACATTGGCCCAGTGGCAGTTTCTTGGTTGATGCCCAGCTCTTGGGCTTCTCGAATGGCGGCACTGAGAACATGCCAGCACTCAACAAATCTAGCTTCCGACTTGTACCAGGAACAGGAATGCAGAAGTGACTGTACGTTAAGCAAGTGATTATTTCCTACGGGAATGACACTATGCAGTTCTCGGGCTGCATTGTGATACTGTTCTGAGAGTTTTTGCGTACTCTGGCCCAGGTCTTGCTGCAGCTTTCGTTCGAGCTCAGGATTTGTGTACTGTGTAGAGCAAGCACAAACCGTAAGTAGCAGACATGTCCACTGCAGTCCTAGAGGCTGGTCTCCTGTTCGTAACGACCACCATGTCCGGTACTCTTCGAGGAATGATGACGGATAGAGGATATAGTAATGAAAATTGACGTTGTTGAGAAAGTTCTGCACCATGGCATCTGCAAATGCACGTCAGTTTCTGTCCCCATTTAGAGTAGGCACAAGAACTTACCAGTATACGGTCTGGCAGG
The DNA here is from genome assembly GCA_000709145.1 of Balansia obtecta B249. Taxonomy (NCBI): domain Eukaryota; kingdom Fungi; phylum Ascomycota; class Sordariomycetes; order Hypocreales; family Clavicipitaceae; genus Balansia; species Balansia obtecta. The sequence goes on from JFZS01000063.1 coordinate 95,550, forward strand.
GAGTAATAGCAGTGATCGTTTCAGCTGAGGGCATGAGGCCGCGTCCATGTAGTATTGTTTGTAGGTTTTTGGTGTGGTTTTTGTTTTATGCTAGCGAACATTAGCTTTCTCTTTCCATTTCATCCTCCCAGCTAAGGCAATTGCGTCACACTATATGCTGTTCCATCACCAACAGGACTTACCGCGGAACTCGAATTGAGGCCAGCAAAAAGATGAGAAGCCGTATATCCCAAAGATTCAAAATCATAATCAACATCGTCCCATGGACTAGACTCGTGAGGTTCTACGTCTTCTGCACGGCTAAGCTGACGCTTTCGGGTTGACGCAAGAGCAGGCGTTTTCCCAGGTCCAGAATGGCTGTTGCCAGAATTGAAGCTACATTTATCTGCGACCTTGCGCTTCTGACAATGATTGCAGGGCCATTCTCGATTGCACTGTCATCATAGGAAAGTCAGAAGAGAAAACACCCCAAAATGCCATGTCTCAAGGCCAAAAAATAATTGCATATAAAACAGCGCAGACGACGTGACAGTGTGCCAACGCGTTCATGTGCTCATAGCAACAGCAGTAGAATCAGGGTCTTCAAGGCAACGAAATGAGAGCGTGCCACCCAATTACATACCTTCTGCTTGCGACGTTGGCACTCTGTACAAGCCGGACGATGCTGTGTGCCATCGCTAGAAGTGTGACCCATCGCGAGCAGGCGCCACGACGGCCTTTTTGAAACAGATGAATTAGAAAAAAAAAATCAGTCGATTCTGGTTGAAAGTACGTCGGCTATGTTTAGCGGCAGAGGTGCGCTGCAGAATCGTCCAGTAGGACTTTCAAAGAGGTTGCGGGAGCGAAGAGCGGTCAATTTGATGGAAGTCAAAAAAGGGTTCGACAATTCCACATTGAGAAGTCGGTGCTCACTCAAGGGCCCTAGTCGTAGTTGTTACAACCGATGAGTTGAGCAGAGGCGAAAGACGGTCCGTGACAAAGCGGCGTGAATGTTGTGTTGGTGTGTGCTGCATACGGTCGTGCCTGGTGCGTCCTGCCCACCTGTGACTTGGAACATTTGGAAAAGTCAGCACGCCGCTAATCATTCGCCGTATCCTGTGTAGGTCTTCCGCATAGGTCTCCCGCATAAATGGCCTTCGGTCTAATTACGTCGTTCCTTTTTGCTCCTGTCGCCTCCCATCCGTCAGCCTCAGGGGGGGGGGGGGGCGGCTCGTTACGGATGACGTTGGTCCGAAGCGCAGATAAGCAAGCAACTCCCTGTATGTGTCATATATCAGAGGAAACTCGAATAACAAAACAAACAAACAAAGCCAGGGACCCAGGGAGCCACGCGGGTCCGGGCCAAGGATAAGCAGCGCCGGCAGGAAAGAAAACGGCGATGGGCAGTGGACAGTTTGGGACGAGGATTAATGACGGGACTCGATTATGAAACCAGACGGTTGACAATGTTACAAGGCGTGCGGGCGGGCGCGCGCCTGCTTCCTTCTGCCGCGGCAAACATTGCTTTATAAGTAGAGGAAGGCGAGCGAGTTACCTGGTTAACATTGCCAGATGTAGGGACTGTGCAGGCGGTCAAAGGTCCAGGGTCAACGGTTCATCAGACTTCTCCTTCCACATTCCGTGTTTCCGCATCCTGGTGTTGTCCTCTGGCCCCCACAAGGCGCGGTCAAATTAATCCGGCCTTCGCTGCCCAGTCATTGGGGGTTCTGAGGATCGGATTAAATTGACCCCCGCGTGGACCCCGCTAGCGGACCCCTGGTCCCCACCACCGAACACTCCACCGACGCGGCCCTCAACAGTCAAGCCTCAAATCTCAACCCTGCAGTCTACAGTCTACATCCCTCCTTCAAAGGGTTCAGGGCAGCAACCGAGCGAGTGCCACCAATCCCATCCCTAAAATTTGGATCAGCCAGCCAGCGCCGTTACGGGGCACGGGATACCACTCCAGATCCCTGTAGCATGGGACGCGAGATTTGCTTTCGCTAAAAGCTCATTATCTATCTGTTGATGTCCGAACAGTCCGAACTCCTCCTCCAGTCAGCACCTTCTGCGGACTCG